>JBCEWB010713397.1:0-13244 GCA_039654565.1 Peronia peronii | reverse complement strand
AAAACAACAACAACAACAACAACAACAAACATGCAAACAAAAAACCAGACAATTAAGCGACAGTTGCAATATATTTCATTTGTTTTCTAAAGGAAATTCCTTTTACTGTTGATGAAAGAATAGAAAAGACGCACCCATATAGATCGACATGCAGGTAAATTCTATATCTTTATAATATTATATATATATGTAAATGTGTTGGCAGGTAAGTATGATGTAGTGCATGTAATGTAATGTAAATAACATAAAGTTAAATAACGTTATGTATGTATGAGTAGTGATGTATGCTTATACTGTACACTTTTTTCCTCACTTTTTTGCACATTGTATATTGCTCACCATATATTGTTATTTCCTTATTTCGTTTTGGTATAGTTTATTTAGTGGTTAATATGTTTTTCATGCTAGGATACTAATGTTGTCTTAGTTGTTTTTGTTGTTATTTTTGTGTATTTCTTTTCTTTAAGCTCGCAGAAAAAATGGGGGCTTTGTAAGGTAAAGGGAAGAAAATGCGAAATCAAATTACTGCTTTACAGGTTGTTTGACTTATGCAGTTCTTAACAAAAGTTTTCACTGTCTCGTTGACACAGGTGTACTCCAAGTACTAGATTCCGCATCCGACAATGGTTACAAATCATCCAGTAGTGGCTGGTGTTGGGCTGGCCGTCGTTCTGATAGGCTCTATCCTATGCATCACGAGTGCTAGTACCAACAAATGGATCACAGGCGAGGCAGAGGGTGAAGAGGTCACTGTCAGCATCGTCGAAGTCTGTGTCGGAGATGAATGTGTTTCAGGTAAGACCAATCAATAACCAAATAATAAAAATAAATCTAACAATAAATAAACGCTATAATAGAACAATTACATGGCTCTAAAAAATATTTTTGCCCCAGAACTTCACGGTAAAACTAATCACTAACGAAATGTTGATAATATTTCATAAACAGTCAACAATTACTAAACATTCACTTCATTTTGTTGGATTTTTTTTCGGCCAGGAGCTCCAAGATCTAATATCTGACCTCTCCGAAAATTACATTTCAAAATGACAAAAATTGCCTTTAAAGAGTTAAAAATTGCATGCAAAAATCTCCCCATATTGCATGGAACTTGCAAGTGCAAATAAGAAACAAAAATCTTTTGCGCACCCCACTTCTCACAGAATTAGCCAATAAACCATTTTTTATTGGAACGTTTAATTACGGTTTTCAAATTATATTATGTACTAGAATGTGTATTACTAAAAACATCTGAGGTTTGATTTGTTTTACTTCTCTCTTCTTTCTGCTCACAAGAAGGCCTATCGTGGTATCCAGCACAGAGCTGTGATAATCACTCCACAGTTAATAATGAAAATGACTTTGCTAGTATTTGATTAACTCTGGGGATAGACAAGACTACGGAATGAAAGTTAGTGCCAGAGAGAACTTTGCGCAAACATTCTCATGGCAACAAATTTGTTGTAGCACTAGAAGAGAACCCACGGCCTTCGAGGGAGATTTTTTTTTTTTTTAAAATAATATATGTCAAACCGATACTGCCCTGCGACTCGAAGTGTATGGCAAACATGAGCACCTCGACCTTTCTATTTTGGATGATTACACTGAATGTTACTCAAAGAAAACCTGTTTGGTGTTTTGAACGCGTCATTCTATCGAACGTACAATTCAGATCAAACACGCTCGGGAGTTTATCGCCTGTTTAGGATAACATCAAACATAGTAAGCTTTTTTCGGCTTTAAGTAAGTAGAAACACAGATCTTTGTGCAACAATGTTGTGTGCCAAATTGCAGATGGATGCATTCAGCATTTTTGAGTCCATAAGCCCTTTATGGGTTTTGTTGCAAAGTGATTATGTAGATTTTATTAAAAAGTGCAGCACAATTGTTTTTGTAAACCTCATGATCTATCTGGCAAATTTAGATTGTGCTAAGTGCTAAAGTATAATTGAAATTGAAGATAGAAAAGTTGAGTTCAAACTCGGTGTTTACAGAATTTACAGTGCAAAAGCATTAACCTCCCCCCCCCCTCCCCCCCACCTCTCCCCGACACTCCCAGTACTTCCCCTAGATCTAGTATAATATTATGTAGTACACCAATCTTAAATAATGGACCTCACAGAACGGATGAGATAGTCTTATCTCTAAAAAGACTGAAAAGCCTCAGAAACTTACTACTAGAATGGACCAAGCGTATAAAGTAAAAGATTTAGTGTAAGTGTTTCGCCTTCAAATACCCCGAGGGGGTCCGTGGTATGTAGGTAGGTCTTTGCTCCTAATGAGCAGTGAAAATTCGCCATTGGTGGGATGTCTCCCATGGAATGCCATCCTCAACGTTCCATGGGTGACATCTCTTCTCTCTCTCTCTCCTTGCTCTTGTCTCCAATCCCACTCTTTTTCCTCTCTTGTTCTTGACGTGTAAACGTATTTTACCGTGTTTGGCACAATATAGCCGTAATCGTGGTGATGTGCCGTTAAAGCCCAACACAAACAAACAAACAATATCACCTTCATACTGCAGACTGAAATACTAACAAGACACAGCAAGGTTTTGGCAGCTTCTTTTAATCACTTGACAGCCTCCCCATTTTTCAGCGAAATGTTTTGATCAAATTTTCTTTTTTAATCTAGATCTAGATCTAGGTCCAAGGTAGGCCTTGCAAAGCAGTTGATCGGCACTGGCCTAATTTCGAGTGGGAAACAAACTTCTTTTAAGGACACTTGTTTTAGAATCAATTTTGGAATGACTTCCAATCCTTCCTAGAAGATTTCTTTCTGAACAAGTAAATCGATCTATCCACCACACAATCTATCGCTCTCCAGTGTCACAAAATCTAAAACGGATATTAAAAAATCGGTGATTTGAAAGGGGGCACTATGGCAATTTCTATCTGGTTGATAGTGTAACTCGTCATTGGACAAATTCGCAGGTTTATTTTTTCCCCCTCACTTGAAAGGATAAAAATGCTAAAACTGAAAAAGAAAAAAATATTAATGGTGGCATGGGGGCAAAATTGCGACAGCAACGTGGTCAGGGCAGAAATCGGGACAGTAAGGCAATTGCAAGCGATGCAATTTTCGCGAGGGGCGGGGGCAAAATCAATCGAAATAAAAACCCAGTAAATATAACAATAAATAAATACCAAAGAATATCTGCATGTATTTCACTCAGGGCTCAGGGAACTTCAAAATCAATGAGGTAGGGTACAATAATGAGGTGATAGGAAAACTGCGCACATGATAGATGAAAGTTACATTTGACATGCTCTGTGAGAAATAAAGCTGACAGAAAGATAAAGGGGAAAACGAAAGTAATGATGCCATGTTCTCAGATTTTCTTGGAGCTTTTGTAAAAATGAAAACTGAAATTTGGAGACTAGATTTAGTAATGCAATAATCTTTGTTTTTCGAATGCCCATTTCTTCTTCCTTTTTTTTTTCTTTCTTTCCTTTTTCTTTACTTCTTAACCGTAATCATTTCTACTTAATTGGATTTGTTGTGTATATAATACACTTTACTTCGACTCCCCAGATTTTCTGATTTCTACTTTGTGAATATAGATGCCCTCCTCCCCCCCCCCCCCAAAAGTTTTACTTTATAATGGTTTGCAAATAGAATTTTGAAATACAATGCTCAAATTCACATCTTTTCTTATTTCTGTCCCGACGGTTTCCAGGTTTTAACGGCTGGCTAACATACATCTTTCCATCAATTCACAAAATGACTTCCAGTTTCTTATTTGCTTAGGCCATTCCCAGTTTCTAGTTCAGGCACGTCCACAGTCCGATCCCTGGGCCAATTACAGCCTGTGTTCAAATTTTCACCGGCCCGAGTGCCTTTGATGTTTTAATGAACCTAGATATGTTTAATCTTCCCAAAAGTTGTGTTTTTTTCCCTCAGTCATATTTTTTCTTCATTTTAATGTAGTCTTCAAATATGAAACGGAGAATGATTTTTGGAAAAAAAACATATCTAGATTTATTTCTACTTAGTTCTATGTGAAATTTTAAAAAAATGCTATTTGTAGTAAAAATTACGTTTGCATTTAATGTTAATGTTTCGAATAACATCAGACTGAATGGTCCGGCCCCAATATTTTCATCTCACCAAATCTGGCCCTCTTTGAAAAAAGTTTGGACATCCCTGTTCTAATTATTTGTTTAAGCCTTTTCCAATTTCTAGTTATGTGGTTAGACATTTTTCATTCCCAGATTTCCTAGAGGAATCAACTGTCCAAAAGATTTAAATCTGAAAGATAATGGGGTCTTGTGTTTAAATTTGGACATTTTCCACCAGTTTCTGTGGCTAAGAGCAGGTTATAATTCATTAAAAAAATCCTACTGGGGACTGCTGAGTCTAGAGAGGCTGGCCTCATCCCTAGGGAAGGTGTTCATTGCAGGGTGAAGTAAGAAATGATAGTTATCACAATCGTCCACCTTTGCGTGTCTCATCCTCGCTTCTTGCGAGACGATTTCCACACTTCTCAAGATACTGGAGGATAAACACGAACACAGGTTCTATACTAGTTCGTACTGCAGATAGTGGATCTTTATCTTGCATATACAATGGAGGGCACAGATGTGCTTGAATCGAAGTCCCAGATCTGACCCCGTTTTCCTTTCGCTTGGTGGTCCTACAGTCGGGGTTTGGATGACCTGGGATTAGATGACCTAATGCAGTCATCATCCCAGGTCCGTTCTGGTCTTACAGAACGTCGTATATCCATATCTAGGTCAAAAGAAGTTTTTGTCTGATTCGAAATCCCGACGTCAGGATGCATATTTTATTCTTGGTCCCATGTGTATCTTTTTAAAAAATAAGGACTTATAAGCTGTTTTCATATATGAATTGTTATTTATTCAGTAGCAGACTGAAATAGTTTTTCGGCTTTCTTGTAAAATTTGATTTCCTGCACATACGCCGTTTTGTCAGAAGAAGGCGGAGATGGGATCTCCATACTCTGACCCAGTTTAGAATGCCAAGGCCGTGGGCAGTGCAAATAGATGTAGTCAAGGGAGCTTCTCAATACTTGAATAGACGATTGAGAGGCTTGCATTGGCAAATGCAGTTGTTGCATATGGGTGCACATCGTGCTACGTTTTACAACGCACAGGATGCCACGTTTGACAACCACCCTGTTTTCTTTACTTTGGTCTGCCTTCACTGATGCGCACAACTCTACAAATAGACTTTGACAGATCGCCTTTTCTCTGAAACTCTAATTTCGTACAATCGGCTTTAACATTTTTTTTTGTTATCGTCAAATAGCCTTACAGCTCTCGGGTTCATTATTTTTTGGCCTTCTGTCTCTCTTGACGTGGCTTTTGCTGTCGTTCCCGAAACGAATTTGAGTAAAACGTGTTCAAAGTTTTTTTCAGCGAAAAATTGACACGGAGAGATTTTTGTTCGGTTTTCAATCTGGGAACAACCTTTTTTATATATACGCCTTCTCCCCATGACTTCTGTGTCTTTTGTTGCCGTTTTCTGGCTTTTTGGGCATGTCTTTTCTCGACTTTTATTCCCTACCTCTCATTATTATAAGGTCTCCCATGGAGTCACTTTCCGGTTCTTGAGGGCCTGTATGTGCAAACCAGATCATTTTCTGTCCAAACCAAGAGTATCTTGACCACTATGACTTAAGGAGCAGCAGAAAGAAAGGAAAATTTCACTATTTATAGGACGTGGAAGTTCTTTTTTTTCCTCAGAGTCATCATCTGCTGTCCATCCCTGGCACCAAGGCCGACGATACAACTAGAAGAGGCCATATAATCAAGTGTTTTATGCACTCGTTGCCTATAGATAATCAAATTGTGATGATCCATCACTGCATGTAGTAGCCAGGAGCGAAATCCTGGTTTTATTTTTTTTTTTTAATCGATTTTGATATTTTCTTTGCTCTTAAAAGTTATGCATTTTGCGAATATAAAAATGGTATAAACAAAGTTACATTTCCATTCTGTGGTCATTCAATGATTGACAGACACCTCTAACATACCGATCCTGGCTCAGTGAGGCCGTATATAATTAAACATGAAAGCGTTTTGCCAGAATACTTTGGTGAAGTACATTAAAGGGAACGGCTGGGGGAGGGGGACGGGGGTCTCTGAAAGGCCATGGAATAATTACCTACCTGCCTGAGGAGACAGCTCTGAAAGGCAAAAAAAATGATCACCTGCACAGTCATTCCTGTATTAGACCCATCAATGTAAACACCAAAGGTCTCGAAAATTGCAAATATCCTGGAGGAACTGAATGGAGGGGGAAGAGGGGGGGGGGGGGGGGTTAGAGGGGGCCAAAAAAGTACACATAAAATCCACCTGAGTCATTCGTTACTGTTGTTCTCCCTGAAAACCTTGCCCTTATGTGAAGAAATGTCGCCGAAAGCAAATTGCCCAGATTCATAGACAGTGAGATTACAAGACGCCAGTGTAGCAATGGGGGTTGTATTTGATCAGTCCTATTACTCCTCTTTGCCAGACATAGGCAGTGTAATGGAGAAGAAAAACATCACTTTTCTCCTCGTCATTCAAAAGATGGCCAGCAAATTTTGATAGAGAGCAATTCCATGGGTAACTGACGTAACATTCAGAGGGGTTCAATTTAAGTCGTTTAGTTATTTAAGAAGGGACAAGCTCAGAGTTGTTTGTCACGACTTTGAACAAATTGCCTTCAAACACAACACTAAAAGTTTCTTATCCAACAGTTAGTTATTTGGCAGCTTTGCTGATAAGATTGGTAACTGATGCAACACAAACAAAATGAAAAATGAGAACACACAAACTAAACATTTAAATCTCTCAATTATGGAGTGTTTTTAGTCATATTATTATTATTACTCTGATTCTTTTCACGCTCTCTTGAAACATTTCATAGAAATCATATAAAGGCATAAATATCTCTAAACTTTATCAGTCGTATTTTAGATTTAACAATTGGTGATAACAGACGCAACACTTGTTGGTAACTGGCGCAAAACCCTTCAAATTAATTAGTAATAATTTTACAGAGAAAATGACGCTAAACCATTATCATTAAGCTTATAAAAATGAAAGTGTCATTATGTATCAATATAAAATTTACTGATTAAGAGGTAACTCTGTTGAATCTTTCAGATTTTACAATAACCTCAAATAAAACCACACAGCATCAAGCACACACACTGTTATAGAGATCAGAGAATCATTGTCAGGAAAATGACCATTTTCCATTAGGTCTACAGTTGGTAAGAGGATGTTTTCCTACAATCACCCGTTTCTGTCCCTGTATCTTCACAATGATAAAATTCATTCTTCCTGAAGCTACCTGGAAACTGTCATTTTCATAGCCTTGATATACAATATTGTTAATTTCCAAATGGTTCCTTTTTGTTTTGTTCCGTTTCTGTTGAACTGGGGTACAAACGTGTTCGACAGATACTTAATTACACAGCCTTCTTTGGTTGGCTTATTGAGAGACCACTTGTTGCTCTCTTCATTCCGTTTCAAAGTGTCTGCTTTGCTTCCAAATGATAAAACATGAGCCATGACGGCCTGTGGCTGACTAAACGTTCTGACCTGAAGTTTTTTACTTTTCTCATGTCTTTCTTGTCTCTGTCATCAGACAATTTCTTTGTCTATTTCTCTTGTGCTTTTTGTTTTTATTTTTTCATCACTGTCTTTCAGTATATCATCTATATCTGAAAAATAAAATGTAACAGGCACAATAAACATCATAACTGGGAAGAAAAAGGTATAATAATTGAGCTTTAAATTAAGAATATTAGTCAGCTAACACAAACCAGAGTCAACAAAATGATTTATTATTGAGTATGTCATGTCAGTTACCAAATAAATGTATTAGGTCAATTGCCATGCAAAGTCTATTAAACGGCAGATCGAGTATTTGGAGAGACCTGTACAATCTTGGACCATTTCACCCCCATGACACTTTTAGGGTAGAGTACGGTAAAAAGTGTTCGTGGGAGTTCTGTAGCCCAGAACGTGCATTTGTCAAGCACTTTATAAAACACTAAAACATACTAAAATACAGGGTAGACCAAAGTAGACTAAAACTTTGTAGGTAGGCACATAGCAGTATTTAAAACATTTTATTACTATTAAATTTCTTAGTTACAATCACATTGCTTTAACACTTTATTCACATCTAATAAAGTGTCATCTCATAAATGTTTAAAATGGTTTTGAAATTGGTTTAGCAGAAGAATGGTATGGCTAATTATGACATAAAGCAGGACACAAATGGCTAAACAATCAGCCTAATTATGGCCCACCTTGTATATATGTAAACAAAAGAAGTAACACGCCACACGGCACTGAGTGTCCAGATTCCAAGTCTGGGAAAAATGGAGTTTTTCATTTCATCCCCTATGTTTTAGTATTCATGAAATCGGACTTTGAACTATGTACATGTGTATTTTAGATCTTTTAGTTTGACATCAAAAGAATAGACAGCACAGGGCTAGCCTTGAAAATGTGACAGGTGAATAACAGAAGAAAAAATCGACTTCTTGCTATGTCGCTGACGGCATGATGAAACCACTCAACCATTACATTTATTTCAAAGGCAAATTTCACTAAATCTAAACATTATTAGGAACTTTCCTAAGGAAAGAAGAAAGCATCCATCACTTCAGTCTGGATTTTGTAATAGATATTTGGTAAACCGATTTTACTACCCTGTATGTAGAATTTGGTGTCTTGTCCCAGGACTGATTTGATCTTACTGCAACGATATACAACTCCAGTTCTCAAATAGAGCAGATATGGCGAATATGTTTCTCATATGTCTTGCCCCCTACAGCAAGGTAATTAAAACAGTGAAAGCTATTATTATTATTATTATTATTATTATTCCATCGTAAAGGGAGCTTTAAACAGGGAAAGGCATCCCTATTCGGATCCATATGGAGCTGATTAATTTGATGGCTGGTTTGACATTATAACAATCTGCTAAAGGGGCTTTTTTCTCATCTCCTTTCAGTTATTTATTATTATTTATTATTTATTATTTTTACAATTTATGTTTTTAGTATTAGTTATCCATTTGTTCATTTATTCATAATACTTTATCTATTCATTTACATGTTGGCATCAAGCTGTTAATGAGTATATTGTCATTCGTAGGGTTGGTCACTCGCTGCAACATTCAGTTTCATCTTCTTTCATTTTCTCGGCTGTTCTTTTTTTTTCTTTATAATTTTTAGTATTCTGTTGTTATTTTTCCAGGCCAGGCATATACGGAAATTACTGGGACTCTGGTCATTGGCATCATCATGGCCTGCATTGCTCTCATCTTGGCCTCCTGTGCACTGTTCCATATGACATCACCTGGGAACAAGAGCTCTACCCAAAGAAGTTTGCTCCTCGGCGCTGGAGTCCTGGGCATTTTGGCAGGTAAGTGGTGCTAACTGGACAGGCTTAACCCTTCACAGCACAGATTAATAAATTATAATATGATAAGCCATTCTAATAAGAAGTGAAATAAGGAATAAAATTATCAAAGATGTTGACATAAACTCACAATGTAATAAGATCGTGTGGTCGTGCCAAATCTGTCCTTCAACGAATAGTAGAAGGGGTGGGAAAAAGAGGTGAGCAGAACAGAAGATGGTTCGACAACTTTTAGTAATGGACAAAAGAATATTTGCAGAGACCCAGGCCTTGATTCACAACTGCGACGGAATTAGTGCACAACTCGCCAGGAGGCGCCCAGTGACCTCAGGTAATGTTAAAGGCTAAGAAGATGAATCAAATGTTATGTGAAAACGGACTCAGTTTATTTTTTTTAAACAGATGATGGAGCAGTTTGTAGTGTAGATATTTAAACAATGGGCGATAATTTGCTAGCAGTAATTGTCGTACTGTCGGCCTTTGAAACTGAGTTTTGTTTGTGTCATCTTTTATTTGTTAAATGATTGCTCTAAGTGTGGGAGGGAAAATATTTTTTTTTTAAATTGATGTGGGCAATCATTATACAGATACAGGCATAGAGGGACCGATATTTAAAACATGTTCACTGATCAGCGAACAGGTTATAAGCTGCATGTTCGATTGGTGTAGAGCTTGGCGCCCGGGGTCGGTCCTGAGGTGGGTATTCTCGGATCTCACTGGAGAGTTACCGCCCGCCTTAAGTTTGGCAGCCCCCAGCTAGTAAGGTGCTGTGACGCCACAGTCTGCTGTCCTCATTGGGTGCATGAGGATCAGGAACCATTCGAAGAGCAAACAGAGACCGATGCACCAGACAATAAAAGAACTAAATAAAAAAGACCATATTGGAACATCCTGACAATGATGATCGACCTCTCTGAAAAACTTCAGGATGCCGATGATGTCTTGAAAATGGCTATCATTAAATAGCTCAGGGACTGACGGTGGCATCGCCTCTCTACAGGAAACACGACTGACGGACTCGGGCACAATGAAAGAAAAGAACTACACGTTCTCCTGACAGGGGAAGAGCTTTGACGAGCCCAGGGACAATGGAGTAGGCTTAGTGCTGAGGAACAGCCTGCTAGGTATGATAAAAACGCCTGAAGAAGTTCATCATCTTTACCACAGGACGGACTGCCATACATACCATTCCTACAAGATGTGCTACAAGATAAGGCTGTAGCCGGAGAGGCTTCATTGCATTAAGAAACAGAGAATCCCCCGCACTGAAGTCAGCAATATGTCCTAGCCAGATCATGAAGAGAAGGTTACAGTCGCCTTCGATAGTGAGCTCGTCACTTTGCAATCGGGAGAAGTGGGAAAGACTACGAGACACCGTGCACCGAACAGCCTTGGCTACCTTTGGGAAGAAGATCTCGAAGACACGACTGGTTTGAGATCGAGTCAACGAAGATGACTCCCATTATTGAAGCCAAACGCCGCTCTGACTGAAGACAAGCGATCATCAACTGGGAATGCTCAGAGAGCCAAGAACAAGACTCAACAGACTCCCAGGCCCTGCATCAACGAATATTGGACAGAGCTCAGCAAGGACATCCAGAAGGCTGTGGCATCAGTACATCAGAGTATTGTGTGACGGCATCAAGAAGGTGCTAGAACCAGGCCCGAACAAAATGTCCAGCCCATTCCTTCGACTTCTATTTCAGATAGAACATTGATCTCACATCAGCCCTCGAAGCCATTCAGTGCCTGCCGACCATGGAGGAGCTTGACATAGCGCCGACCGTAGAGGATTTCAGGAAGGCTATCAAGAGCTTGGTCGCCAGGTTAGGTTTAGGAATTTGGACCTGCTGAACACCTGTAGTACTACTGCAAGCCTGCTCTATTGTTTTCACTGTACAAAGTCCTCTGCCAGTGCCGGGAAGAAGGGGTTGTACCACAGGAGTGCGATAACTATGGAGGTATCTCTTTTTTTCGGCATGGTCGGCAAAGTTTTTGCCAAGATCATTCTGACCCGTATGTAGAAACTTGTTGAACACGTCTAACCAGAGTCGCAGTGCGGTCTCCGAGCCGAGAGGTCGACGGTAGACATGGCCCTCTCCCTATGCCAGCTCCAGGTCAAGTGTAGAGAAGAGCAGATGACCTTCATTGACCTCACTAACATATTTGGTTTTTGTCAGCAGAGACAAGCTTCTCAAGATTCTTCTGAAGATATGATGCTCACCGTGCAGATGGTGACTGAATCCTTCCACAAGGACATGAAGGGGATAGTGTAGTTTAACGGAGCTCTTCCGAGCCTTTTAGAATCAACAGCGGCGTCAAACAAGGCTGCGTCCTTGTGCCAACTCTCTTTGGGATTTCTTTGCCCAGCTTCTGAAGCCAGGCTTTGACACCGACTTGGAGGAATTTATTTGTGTACCAGATCAAACTCTTAACCCCTACCCATCTCAGAGCCAAGACCAAGTACGGAAGACTTCATAAGTGGACATGCTTTTCGCCGACGAGGCAGGAGTTGCAGGAACTTCAGATCCCACTTGCTTGCTTGTCCCAGACCTGCAGAGACCTTGGGTTGACCATCCGGCTGAGGACAAAAAAATATAGTGGGACAGGACACAGAGACACCGCCAGCCATCACTGTCAACGACTACCAAAGGGAGATCATTTATGATTTATTTATCTAGAGTTTCATTCTCACCGACAATCGGGTTTGGGAAGATTTTACACCTGCTCAAGGTGGAGAAAGCCCTGATTCAACACCTTGAATTGGGAGAGGACAAACGGATGCACGCAGAAGTAGAAAAATGTGCTCGCAGATAGGAGCGCCTCTCTTCCTATAGATCAACGACCGTCCACAAATTCGACCTTTGCGACAGAGACTGCCATTTTCACACCGGTCCTTATAGTCACAGACGACACTGCTCCAGCCGAGTGGACAGCTAGAATGGATACTTCTGCCATGGTCAGCACTGACCGACGGAAGTCCATTAGTATATATGTGTTAGTGAACCCATCAATGGACTCGTTTGGAATTTGCACCCCCGCTCCCTTCTTTCCTTCTCAAATGCTCGGCCATGTTGTAGTTCAAATCTCACTGTGGAGAAATACAGGCCAGGACTTATTCACAACGTTAGGTGCTCTGAAATGTAAATGTCTCTGTATGTTCTACAACGAATATCGCTGTCGTGTGACAACTCTGCGTTGAACAAACGAGCTTTGTTCGCCACCACAAAACTTTCCCAACGAGTCCATTGAAAAGGCCTTAATACTTTGGTATCCTGTTTACCTTTTGTTCATGATTGATTCTGAATTACGTTGGTGTTCTTGTCTTTCTTCTAATAGCCCTGGCTGTCGGCATCGGCTGTACAATTTTCGGCCTAGCCGATGACTTGAAGGAATCTTATGGTTACCACGTGATGCTGGGATATTCCTTCTATTTGGCCGTTGCTGGTGCAATCATCGTCTTCTTTGGCGGAGTTGTCCTCATCTGTGCTAGACCCCCATTGGAGGCCGTAGCTGTGGTGTTCAGTGAACCCTCAAACAACGTGGTGGCCATGCAGAACACCTCTGTCTAGGGCTATGACCAGTGCCCTATCAACACAGCAGCTCATACCCAACCCTGGTCCTCCTACTACCCTCCACCTACCTCGGCTGGCTATGAGGACGGGCGTCGCTTCCAGAAGATGTAGGCGTACAGGGACACCCTGAAAACTTGGCGCTAAATCGAATAGTTTAGAAATGCTGATGTTTTTTCTTCCATTTCTTTTTTCTTCTTCTTCCCCCTCCATCTTTCTTTTCTTCTTCATCTTTTTCCCTTAAAATAGTACCATTTTAACAGCAAGTCTTCATTACAAATAG
>JBCEWB010713396.1:0-34706 GCA_039654565.1 Peronia peronii | reverse complement strand
TGCCTTTTCTGTATACTAATCTTATTCTCCATTCATTTCCCTACATTTCCATGCATGATACATCTAATTCCTATGCATAGAACCAAAGTTATGATGATTTTTCTGCAGTCATATATTTTTTCATGCGTGCATTCAAATATGGCCTGGCACAAATGTGGAAACCCCCTTGGCATGGAAAGAGTTAAATTACACTGTTTTTTCTTCCATACACTTACAAAGACAACTTTCTCATTAACGAAAATGCTATTTTTTAGAAAATAATCGGACTGGCACACAAGCCCTTTTGCAAGTGACCTCCTCAAACAGACCATACAAATTACCATCCAGTGAGAACTGGGATATTCAGAGCAAGCCCACTATTTGACAGTGACAACAACCATCCATTTCTTTGCATTTGAGAAATTCCATGCTATAATTTACGCTTAGACTCATTCAAAATGTCAGAGGTGTTCAAATTCAATCATTTCAAGCAAATCGTAATTACCCTCACAGTGATAGCAGTAGCCTTCCACTCCACAAATGCCATCTTCTATGCCCAAATTACTATTGTTCTGTCATTCAGAATATCTCTGATATTATAATACATTCAATCATTCAAACAGATTTTAATTACTGTGATAGTGAAAGCAACTGAACCATCATATATTTGCACTATAAGAAATGCCATGGTCTAAGCCCATGCTATCATTCATTCTGCCAAGTCAACACCACTGCTGTTTCTCAGTGCTGTGCCATGTAGATCAATGAAACAATTTATAAATCAGCCAATCAAAGTCTGTCACTTTCTTTCGCTATCACATGATATATAAAACTAGCATTTGTACAGAACGAAAAAAGCCATTTCACTCTCTTTATCTGAAACACATCCAACAAAAAAACTGGGAAAAAATTAACAGAAAAAGACAGACAAATTAAAACTTTATCATTAAAAGGTTAATTTTTCAGAGTTTTTTGTTAAGCATGTTTCAGATAAAGAGAACAAAAGGTATGCTTTTCTTCTGTACAACCTTTGTTTTCTACCTCATGGGCAGAACAAAGGAAGCAATTTGCCTGATTGACAAAATGGTTCCAAACAGAATACAGAAATATGATGGGGAAGACATCAAGAAAAGTATCTTTTATAAGAAATAAGATAAATGGAAAAAATTTGCACTGACGAATTTTACCTTATTCAGGCAAACTATTATAAAAACACTCATGTGCGGATCTCTTGTCAGAAGAGTGAAAATATCCTACCATTCATTTGTGAGCAATTGATACATTACTGCAGACTTATAACAGATAGTTCGGGTATAGAAGAGAATTCATCATCGATTTTTTTTCTTCTTCATGTCTACAGTACCTCTTGAAGGTGTTTATTTCTTGACTCTAAAAGAGCCTCCGTTCATAAAAGTTCTCTGCCCCTTAAAATTTTTGTTTAACAGATCCCTGGTATTTTGGTATGAAAGAGACTTACAAACATTCTTTTCATTTGTGTTTTAGCCCTTTTTGGGGGACAACAAAGGAATAAGCAGTACAAAGCTAGAGTCTTAAGTATGGCAGAGTTCTTAAACATAACAAAAAAGAAGAAAGAAAGAAAAGATCAACTAAGCCTAATATGCATTTCCACTCTTTGTATGCAGACTGGCTCAAACAGGTCACTAAAACCAATTTTGCTCATAATTATCAGAAGGAGTGAAATGAAATAGACATAAACTTATATCTTTCAAGTAAATAAAATGCTGGCACTTGTTTGCAGGTTTAAAATAAAGTTCCCAATTAAACAACAAAATGTAGAATTACTCAAGTTCTTACTGCTCGTGCATCTGGCTTCACCCATTTAAGACAGAAATGATGCTTCAACATCACTGATCAACAAAAAATATAACTCACTGCCTGTGATTTGCCAGCATAAACAAACAAAAATAGCAGTGAAAGTTGGCATTTATTCATCAGAAACTGGTGAGGACACACACGAAAGACAACACCATTTATGTGGATGAACCAGAAGCAAGGATCTGACAAAGTCTGTAAGGTTAGTGAACCTAAATGCCCCTCAAAAAACAGTAGTAGCGAGTGGTGTTAATGATGTAATGACGTAGGAAAATGCCTGACGAACTTCTGCGTCAGGTTTTTCCTAAAATCTTCTGTTCTACTCTTAGATGACATGGCCAATGGGAGTGATCCACAAGGAATTCCCCCAAAAATGTATACATGTACATGTAAGTTGGTCCTCAGTTTGATTGTAGTTCATCTATGCACATAACCATTAATCTCGTTTCTAAGCCAATAAACAAAGCATTTAATGTCACTTGAAGGAGGAGCATATTTTCCATTTGTGCATTTAATCACTGATCTTGTATTGATTTTTAAGTCAATAAGCAAGGCATATATTGTCATTTAAATATTGAGTGCTTTTTTGGGGCACATCCTATTCTACTGACATATCCTTACATAGTGACTCATTATCAAGCCTGTTTGTGCCATACATTCTGATCACTATCTGTTATGAACCGAAATTACTTCAGTGCAAGCAATGGAACAGCATCTGACATTTGTCCTAAAACCTTCAATTTTCCTGTCTCCAAAGTAATCACTAGTTATTTCCATCTCTCATTTCAAAAAAAAGGGGGAAAAAAAAAGAAAAGTAAAAAAATATAACATTTCAAGAGATTAAATGTCCTCCGTTTCCTTCAGCAAAAAAACATAACATTTCAAGAGGTGGCGCAACAGGGAAATACTGAAAATATGCAATGAGCAAATTTTCAATGCCACTTTTTTCTTACAAAATAGAGAACACTGTAAGTAAGGAAACAGCTTGTTGAGAAAAAAAATAAAAAAATAAAAAAAAGATGTCAAAAAGGTTAAACACAATCAGACTTTCACAAGTTTCTTTGGCCTCTGAAAAGCGATACAAAGTGCTGATGTCATAGCTATAGACAACATTCTCTCTGAGTCCCTGTATCTAGTGCTCCTGGATTCACTATGGTTCTGTCAAGCAAGTTTTCATATTTGAATACAAACACATTGCTTGCATTCATGTTATTCTCATTCTTTTCATTTTTTAAAATTTACTTTTTTTCTTGGCTTATTTTAATTTTCTTTATGTGTAAGTGTAAATTTTATTGATGACATATGTATAACAGTCAATATTTGAAACACTGTTGAGACAATCGCCATTGCGGTTATGAAATTGTTCTTGACATGCGACCCTTCAGCTCTACAAATAATATTTGGCTGAAATTCGGAATCTTTCCTTGACATACAATTTTTGATGTAGGATAACTTGGAAAAAAATGATTTCTTCGGAAACAACACTGGATGTCAAGATATAGGCATTATTCATAGACAGTGCTATTTTAGATAACCTTCATAGAGATGTATAGTAATTTTCATAGATCAGTTTTTTGTTGCAAAATGCCTCCTGATCATCTCTGTGTCCTTTGACCTTCCAATTTCCATAATAATATATAGATGATTAACACATGACCTGAGTAATTGAAAGTCATGAAATAAAAACTGAAGGCTCAAACAAAACAAAAAAACGTTAAAACAGAAAGAATGATAAAGATTTGCAGCAAAGTATACGAAAGGTTAGCACTCACTAACTCACATATCCTTGAAATCTGATGATGAACATTAAATATATACACAGCCTATCAGTTTCATTTCAGCCCAAATCATCACATATAAGATCATTCACAAACATCATATCATATGTCATATCACTAGGCGAAATGAATCGGATGCCCAAACCCAAAAGGTTTTAGTGAGGAAAATGGAATTACAGGGTAACCACAGTTTCCTTTGAATCTGTAAGTCTCAGCCCAAAGAAATCAAAGCTAAATTATTCTTTACTCTTTTCACAGAAATAAAGCCAGGAATGGAAATGGAAATAGTTCTAGATGATCAGATTCAAGTTTTGAAAAGTTTTTTTTTTTTATTACATCACCTGTGTTTGGATATTGATGAAACTAGAACTGAGTGTAATTTTTGTATGTATCGACTTTCCTTTTTCTGGAACAATAAAGAAATAGACAGCTCAAGGACAGCTTTGTAAATAAACTGGACAGAGAGCATAATACTAAAAAAAGAAAGAAAGAAAGAAAGAAGAAAACTGGCTTAGTACCACTGCATTTCCATTTTTCAAACGTGCCTCTTTCCTTTCTTTCATCACCAGTAACTCTATATATGAAAAATCAGACATCCCACTCATTTCAGCCAGCAGAATAACACATTTATATATTCTCAGGGACCATTTCTCTCTATTGACATCAGGCTAGTGGCTGTTCAATCACAGTGGAGATTTTACTATCCAAATTCTTGTGTTCACACCACAGAATTGTCAGGACTATCCGATCTGAAAAGAAACAATAAAGGTACATGTAATAATTACTGAGAACAATTTTTCACCCAAGATCACAAACAGGTGGAAAATTTAACTGTTGAAGCAAGTTTGGCTACACAAGACACTGAAGAATAAGATACATATCGCGGTTGCATTCATTCATTCAATGTCCTTAAATGTTCCTGCCCATCCTGGGGACTGCCGTGGCTATGTGATTTGGCATCTGCTTCATAGTGAAAACAACTCACATTGATGAGATTGTGGCTGGGATCAACTGGCGGATCCTCCCATTGGGGGATGGGGGGACACGAAGATCCAAAACCTGCATTTTTTCAGTGACTCAATAGTCCCCTGGCTTCCTCTGACTTTCTCAGATAAGGGCATATATATTTCGGAGGTCCCGTGTTCTGCATGTTAAAGAACCTTTGGCAGTTCAAAATTGATGCAGAGTTGGTGGAGTGTCGTTGTGTGGGCAAAATTTCCAGATTCTAAATTTCTACCCACAAAATGCTTACCAAAAAACAGGCAGCCTCTGAAAACCCTGAGATAATCCACTTTCTAAGGATTGAAGAGCTTAAGAAAAAACAAGCCCATCTCTCACTGCAGGCTGTTACTAGTTATGCATGGTCATGCCTATGTTATATATTCCAGAAATATGGACATATTTCATCATTGTGGGCTGTATAAGACATATCAATGCACTGCATCTTTCAGCATTTACTGAGCTCTTGTTCTGAGACATGATGTTATGCTCAAGTCAATATCTCAATCTCTTTTCTTTATAATTTTTTTTTAAATTCAGCTTTGGCATAAAAGTTACTTTCATGACTGAAGATGGAAAGCTGATGGTTTTAAATTAGTCTCTCTTGATTTTGAAGGTTTGACTGCAGACTTCTACCATGGGATTATTGCCAATATATCACTATCATCAACAGGAAAGATGGCAACTCGTGCTGATTGAGTCTAGACTTTTTTTTTAGATATACAACCTCCGGAGTCTGGCAACTTTCAAGGATTGAACAAACCCATGTTACACTAAAACTATCCACACCACACTGATACAATTTATATATTACAGAAACAGCACTCTGAGATGAAGCGAAAAATATAAATTTTCTTCTATGTCTCTATCGTTGTCTCCAGCACTAATTACTAATTCTGTCTCTAAATCACAGTTATATTATCCAGTTTGTCACTAAAATCACTACTACATTTAAACACTTCAAATTATATTATTTTTTTGCCAATTTGATTGCAAGAGTGTTAATGTGGTTCTACTACTATGTCTGTATAAAGTAGTCTTTAGGAAAAACTACTTGTGGTAGTGAATACTGAAACAAAATGTTATCAGCAGAAAGTAATCAATGTTTGCAGTGGCATTTCTCGGGGGCTTCTGTAGTAAAATAAAAGTGAAATAAGACTCTTGAAAGTCCATCCTACAGAGGCTGCAGTATCTGTCCCTGATGGATGACATGCAATCTCACAACATGTGCGGGGTTAAACTCAAGTGAGTTAAAGCTGACAATGACTGAAAAAGTGATTAAATCGTAACTCAAGTTGAAAAGTTGGTAATCTTAAATCACTATCTCACCTGTCAATGTTGGCAACCTGGCTGCTGAATTCCACCATGGGACTGTTGCCACCATTGGCACCACTACCACCAACTCCGCTGTTGTTGTTGTTGCTGTTGTTTGAACTTGTGGTGCTGTCTGGAAGATGAACAGCAGCAGCTGCAGCAGCAGCAGCATCGACAGCCACCACTATGCTGCTGTTGTTGCGAGCGGCATTGGCATTGTTGGTGGCGGTGTTGCTGGGGGGCATGTTGGTGGGGATGTTGCTGCTGTTGTTGTTGCCATGGGAACCGCCTGAGATGGATGGCTTGGCAGCGGACGGAATTTTGTCTTTGTCTTTCTTGTCTTCTTTGTTATGTTTGAGAAAGTTGAAAGACCAGGTCTGCAAATCTGAGGTAAACAAGAAATAAAGAATAATACAATGAACTGATTTGGATGGATGGATGGATGGATGGATGGATGGATGGATGGATGGATGGATGGATGGATATATAGATAGTGGATGGATGGATGGATGAATGGATGGATGGACAGACAGATGGATGGATGGATGGATAGATGGATGGATGGATGGATTGATGGGTAGGTGGATGGATGGAAGGATAGATGGATGGATGAATGGATAAATGGACCAACTGATGAATGAATGAATGAATGGATGGATGGATAATGGATAAATGAACAGAAGGACAGATGGATAAATGAATGAATGAATGAATGAATGAATGGATAAATGAATGAATGGATGGATGGATGGATGGATATATGGATGGATGGATGGATGGATGGATGGATGGATGGATGGATGGATGGATGAGCTGATGGATGGAGGAGCACAATGAGACAGACAGATGAATTAGAGGGCAATAGATCTTTCTTTGACTAAACGTATTTACATTGTCCTTTATGCCTTTTCATATCCTATTTCTATATGAAACAAAGTCAGCATTAAATGTCACAGCCTGAGAGATTTCGACCACTCACTGTTATGTGTGGTATCTTTCTTGGACGTGGATGTTGCGGGAGAGGCCGTGCTTCGCTTGGGTGACTTTTCTTTGTCCTTGCTGTCTCGCTTGCGTGACTTCCTCTCTGATTCTGGCTCAGCTTTCCTGTGGCAAAAGATTTTCGATACTTTGCTAATCAAATCTCTAAAATGGGACATTCTTCCACATGTTTCTAAGCTCAGAAACAAGAAACAGGGTAGAAAATTAGAGACTGAAATTGGATATGGGAATGTAAATTTATTTGCACTTGGAGTCTCCGGTTTTCAGTCATTTTTCATTATTCCCAAATCAGAATAGGCAAAAATATTCAGTATCTCACCAACATAAATCAGAGTAAAAATTGAAATTCTAGACAACTGAGACCCAATCAAACTGATTGGATGGGTAATATTTAGACCATTTTTTCCATTTGTCAAGACGGCTATTTCAACTGTGCTGAGAACCAGGCATTGACACAGATGGACAGAGTTGAAGTCATCAGCACAGTGTCTCCTGGACCATCAATACAAGATGTGGTTTGGAGAAAGGAGGGGAGGGAACACAAGAGTCATGCAAGCCCTCTGACTGGCAAGTTGATAATTTTCATCAAATCCTGTTGCACATGTACACTGGTGCCATCATAAATGTCATTCAACTCCATCAAATGAATCAGATGTCACAAGGTTTTTATTGAAAAATAAAATTATGACCAGCTTGTCACAATTAACTTTGAATGTGAGCCTCTTGATACATAACAGTTATAGCTAAACAATTTTTTTTACGAAACAGTTTTTTTTAACCACAGTGAAGTATGCAGATTTCCCTTTCCAATGACACTTATCGATCCATACATAAAAAATTTGGCATCTGACCTGTTTGAGACACGACATGGTTAAATCGGGCACTTATCATAATGAAGCAATCAAAGAAGTCATGTTTTTCACAGTAAGTGAGTGAGCGCTTGATTTCATGTGTCTCAGTTCACTAAGTCATACAACAAGTCATCGGTGTCGCAAGCATTCCACGTAAATCCGAAATTTGGGAATTTTGTTTTATTTCTGCCCCTTCAAGGTGAGCTAAAAATACATCCTGAGACACCATCTTCAGTGAAACTGACCAATTGAAATGTAGGAAAAGTTTGCAAAGGTCCCACGAAAAACCTCTTGTTTACAATAATTTGACACCAGTTTTTACTCTCTGGTGAAAAAAATACTTGGATTGACTTGAGTGGGCTGCTTGTGACACTGACGAAGTGCTCTCCACTGTTCTACTCACATGACTAGTGGTGCCAGGCTCGGGGTACCAGCAGCTGTAGAGTTGAGGTCGTATTCCTCCAGAGTCATCAGCTCATCCAGACTGGCATCCAGTTCTGTGAGAGACAATAGGTGGGAGCAGTCACAGGTGAGAGAAGTAAAAAAGAGAGAGAGAGAGAAAATGCTATGAAGAACCACGGGGAACACTCTTTCGAATCTAATAGCATGTCATGAGGAACGGGAAATAAAAGATTTGACAACTATACTCATTTTACATCTAATATCCATCATATCAATTTGTGGTGAGGAACTGGGAGAGAAAGAATAGTTTGATGACCTCACTCATTTTCTGTTTAGAATGAATGTTTATGCTTGAGCTATTTGTTCACTCAGCCACATTGTTTCAGTCTGTTAGGCTGATAGGTATAAAACAAGCATTGAATAGAAGGACAAATATCACTTTTGCTCTTTTCATCTGACACACGCTTAACAGAAAATTTTGAACAATTCATGATAGGATGAAAATATTTCTTTCCTATCGTGTTGTATTTTTCACAGTTTTTTGTGAACTCGGAACTTTTGATTCCAAGTCTGGCAGACCAACTACTAGGCCATCGAGACCACATATTCATACTGAAAATTAGTAGAGATCAATTTCCTGGATCTTTAAGTAAAGGAAGATGCCTCTTCCATTCACTATCATCAAGCACAAAGTGCCGAGGCGTGGCTTACCGGAGACATTGGCTGCCATAGACGAGTGGCTCAGTCGACTGTGGCTGTACAGCTCCCCCTGGTGTTGAGGACTGGTGGAGTCCAAGAGATTCGTGTCTGGCCTAAGAGCCGAGGATTCCAGAGAATTCCGCAATGGTTGCACAATGGCTTGCAAAGGGTATTTTGGTTTTTTACCTGAATGGGTAAGAGTACGATAGAAAGGCATGTACTGAACAGAACAGATTATGCACCTTCAGTGGATCTTTTCCCTGTGTTTTCTTTACTTTTCTTTCACAAATATCTTCACATCAAGACAAATTTGCTTACTGTGAAGGATATGCCTTTTTTTTTTCTACTCATACATATCAAAGGTCTGTTTGATCCACTTTGGATTATTTTTTCTCCAATAAACAGTCAATTAGTCTACCTCACTCCATTATGTCTAATTCTTCTTCAACATAATTAAACTAAGCTTATGTTGTTTATGAAAACAAAAAAATTCTCGGAGTATCTGTGAGCCGTCCATAATTATCTTCACTGCAACAAATATGACCCCAACATCTGTACTGATAGCAGGCATGTTATTTATACTGACCCAGACATTTCAGATTGACTTCACTCATCAATCCTCTCTGCACATGATCCATGTGTCATGCTAATAGCTACCACTTTAAACCAGACACTCACAGTAAGTCCACATATTTGCCAAAAACATACCAACTACATCTGCACCAAAATTCAGCTTTACATTTCATGTAGTTGATCACTCTGACCAAGACATTCATAATATGTTCAGTCACCAATCATGCACTTACAAGATCTACATTGAAATCTTGAACTATGTCTCCTTTGAGCAAAATATTTTTATCTGAAGCAGACCCGTCATTTGGCGCACCCAAAAAATCAGTATCTGAACTCTCAAAAATCTGAATTTGGCCGAAAAAACTGGAATCATACAAAATGATATGCTAATATTACAGCTAATCATGTCAAAGTTTAAAATATGTAGATATACAGATTTGATTTATAGCCCTGTAATTCTAAAATTACATCTATAATAACTATTTCTGAATAATAACAATACAAATCTTTTAAAAAATAAATAAATTAGAAGACTAATGAAAGAAATTATAATGCAACCACATACGTTACGTTATATTCTATATATATCTTTCAACCTGGTGGAGGACGGATCTAAGTCCACTATAATGTCAAATCACCCCAACCTATGAAACATTAGAAATGAAAACAGGTAACATTTAGATCTAGATCTACACAAATCAACTTTGCTAGTGCAAAGCATGTGAAAACCCAACGCTTGCCTATTCCCGATGTGGATGTAACTAGATATAAATTTAGCTGTCTTCAATACAATGCAGCTCTTAAATGAGGCAATAAATATTGAAAGCTGCTGAGACAGTAGCAGTCGCATGATAGAGAATCGAAACCGGAGTTCACAATGCAGACGCGAGTTAAAATGTCATCCAGCACTTCCGGCGAAACGAAATCATGACAGTTAAAAACAGGTACTGCCGGACCAGTGTCGGTGAAATAAAAAATTGGAATATCGTGTAGGCAATTGGAAAAATCGGAAGGATAGAAGATTGTGGGGGAAAATCGGAATATTCCGATAAAATAGGAATAAGCGGCAGGTCTGCTGAAGCATGCAATCTAACCCCATCCCTTCTGTGCAAATTCTATGTTCCCTTGAATAGGACATTCCTGTATAAATGTGCTCACTTACCAGTTCCGAGCTAGCAAAGACTATGTTCTATTCTATTTAACACACTGAACAGGACACTGTAAGCAAATTTCATGTTCTGTTTCATTCAAATTATAGAGCAGGACATTCCCATCTCAAAGTGCTCATTAGCCATTCTTGTGCTTGCAGATTTTATGATCTCTTTTGTTCATCACAAGGAAGAGAAGATTTCTATCTGGACTAGCTCACACACTCACCAACCCTATACTTGCGAGCTTCTGTTTCGTTGGTGACAGCAGCGTTGGCTGCGGCAATTGTGGAGGCTGCCAGCTCAGTGAATCTGTACAGAAGTTCAGAAAGAAATAGATAACTTCGCAAAAGCATGAAGTAACAAGTATACTTTAAGATACATACATCAATTAATTCAAATCTGTCTGGGCGTGTTAACATTGCAAGAGCTGTTGAATAGCAGGCAGTTATTCCTCTGATATGAGCTGTGGACAAAATTCCAGGTCTGAATACAGTACTGATTCTCAGAGCTCACTTGGCAAAGCTCACCTAACATTCAGACATGGATATACTCATGTAAAAGCTTTATAACTGAGGAAATGACTGCATTTATTTTCAGAAAACAATAATATCCTAGTGACGCTGTGATAGTTGGGACTTCATCAGTTCATAAAGATCTCTGAGTTGAATGTAGTACAGAGGAAAGTAACTGAACGAATGTAAGGGACGTCTTTGTCCAGGGAGAGGTTTACTGGCAGGACAGACCTTTGCTGGAAATGTTCCAACACATTCTCTGCCGACTTCCGACTGTTGTTAGAGTGATCTCCCCTGTCAGCGCTTACGGAAGATCCTCCGACTGCTCCTTCCCCTGCCCCTCTCAGCTCCTCTCCTATGGCACTGTTCACAGCCTGACTGCCAGCACCTGCTGATCACAGAAATATTCCTTTCCTAGAGCACCATACACATCTTGTTGCGAGAGCAGGTAAAGGATATACTTGGACCGAAAAACCAGAGCAAAAATCCACAGATTACAAAATGAATCAATGAGAAATACTTCACATTTCATCACGCTGGAGAATATTAAAACTACTCACATAGAATAAAAGAGTACAAAAAGTCACACACGGAAAAGAAAAGGTCTTATGTAATAGTCGAGCACCAGGAATAGTAAAGCTAAGATCACTACAGAAGAGAGGCAAAGTTGGACTAAAATACATAAAGAGCAAAAAATTAAACTCAATTTTGGCCAATTTGTAAGAAAATTTAGATTATCAGTAACAACAGCAAACACATAATAAAAAAGAGTCATTTAGATAATAAATGGGTCAAAATGCAAAACATGAACTGCATGACATAACGAATTGGTGCAAATGGTAAATGGCGCAAAGAAGCATGTTCAGCTTGATTTTCTTATTTTCATTTGTGTCTACAGATGAACAAACAATATACTGAACAAATGTGATCCATCAGCTGTCTGCAAAGATGCTGCACTTATGATCTACACATACTACCAATCCCTCAGCCTTTTCTGTGGAATGTTTTACCCCATGTAACAAATGAAGAAGTCTGCGAGAGGATCCAGATAGCCTTAGGACTTTACAAAAATCTGTTCACTCTAGTGAGGACAAAAAAAACTCAGATGGTACGGTCATGTGTCCTGATCGTCAGATCTTGTAAAAAAAAACATCTTACGAGGCACAGTCAGAGGTAGCCGCGGAAAAGGAAAACACAGGAAGAGATAGGAGGACAAGTGGGCAAGAATAAATTTGCTGATTTTCATACAGCAGTGAGAGGTGGACAGAGTCTGGAGGAGGTTAGTGGCCTCATCTTCAAAGATATCATGCGACACTGGCAAAAGCCAGGTGAGATTAGTAAGGACAGAGGAAATGATGGACTCACCTGTGGCTCTCTCCATGACAGTTAGCAAGGCTGAATTCACTCGCGACCCTCGTCCACCGCCAGCACCGCCCACACCAGCACCACCCACACCAGCACCAGCACCATCACCACCAATGAGATTGCTGGTTGTGCTGCTGTTGGGTCGCACCACTGACTTGTCGCTGTTACTGAAGGGCTTGTCGAGTTCAAATCCTTCCAGCCAGTTGTTGGTCCAATGACTGCTGTCTCCACTAGGGTCTGCAATGGAAAATCATACCAACCTTAATTAGTCCATACAGAAACGTAAAACGGCTTACTCTATACTTTACACATACATCCAAATATTGTCATTGCTTAGCAACAATGGCAGAAATTAGATTTATGCCAAAATGTAGCTGATGTCACATGGCATTTCTAAGCATGAGAGCAATCAGATAATGCATTTCAAAGACAAACAAACAGTAGAATTATGTATTAATACAACAGATAATTGTATCACTCAGCTATAAAACAGTTTTTATCTCAAGAGGCTGAAAAAGACTTATGCCTTCATAGAGCAGTGGCAGGATTTTCTACAAATATTACAGAAGGAGTATACTATACTATGACTCTCTCTGTCTATGCTAACAGCTGAAGCAGTTTTTATTCTGCATTGGTTGCACTGATGCCGTAATAGCAAATATTTAGGCTGAATTTCTTCTTGTGCTCCTGCAGGGCCTTTCACCACTGAGTCTACTGATGTCTGATTAGCATGGCCTACTGTAACATATGAGATGCGACACGATGAAATCAGGCTCTCGTCAAATTTTGAGCATATGGAGTTACTGGTACCAAAGTTAAGATTATCCATTTCCCTTTTTCTGTGTGAAAAAAATTTTTGTTCTACCTTAAGTAGAAGTCAAGTTATTGGCAATTAAAGACGATGGTGGTGACCTGTTGTTGCAGCTCAATTTAGTGAGAAAATGGCCGATCACTTTTGTAAATCCTAATTAATCTTTGTTAGCCCATGCCCCTAAACTGCAATTTTGGGGCCTTTACTCAATCTATTTCAGCAAATTTAACTCAGAAATGCATTGTTAGATTGATATTGAAGGGTTTTGTGAAAAAAAAAATTAAGTTAAAAATTCGTTCACTGTTGAAAAACGTGATTTCTTCAGTCACCTTAGTTTGCCGAGCGCCTGATTTCGTCATGTTGCATCTCATATGTGGGTGTATGGCCTTTGTTTTCTTTTTTGCATGTAGCTTTTCAGTCCCAAAAAAGGAAAATTATGTCAGCTTTAAGCACCTGCCCAGTTTGGTGAGAAGGATTTTTGTGGGTAGAAATTTGGAATTTGGAAATTTTGCCTGGACAGCAGTGTCTCTGCCTAGTTCATCCGACTTATAACTGCCAAGTATTCTTTAACGTGTGTAACCTGCACATGGCACTTCCAAAATACATTCACCCTTATCTGAGAAGGCTGGGCATCAAGTTTCCCTACTGAAAAAACCAGGGCATCGTTGAGTCACTGAAAAAAAAGATATATGGTCTAATCTTTGAACCATTTTCATCCCTGATAGGATTTGAATTTCAAACCGCAACCTAAGTTTTTTTGTCAAGGAGCAGATGCCGATGACCACAACCACAGCAACATCCCACCCCTGGTGAAAGGCCTGACTTCTTTGCTCTATTTTGTATCTTGTTTCATTTCTGCATCTATGACCCTAAGTTCTTTCTCACATTTGAACTGATCAGTGGAAACTGAGCTGCACTAAGCACATCTATCTTCAGAAGTAGTTTTCATATGTTTGAGAGTCCATGTTGAATCTTTCTTAAGTCAGACTTGTAAACATCTAACCCAATCTGTATGTAGGTTTACCTGTGTTACTGAGGTGAAGGTTGAAGGCCTCATGCAGATCAGACCAGGTATTGGTCCTGTCGGACGAATGCTGCTCCAGGAACTGTAAAAGGGAAGCCTCTTCATCTTTCTTTTGGCTGTAGAGCAGATGAGAGAACCAACTATTTAATCACATGACAGGTGACCCTGTTATACTCTGTGTTCAACATCCCCACAACCTGTGTCCGAAGACATCATAACAGACTCAGGTCATGGAAAAAGTATGGGAATAGTTTAAACTGTATTTACCATATTATATAAAAGTAATCTATGAAGATACAGATAAGGAGAAGAAAATACTGTTGATCTGGCTATATATAAACTATGAAGAGAAAAAAACAACAACTGTATCCAAGCTTTCAAATAAAGGATTGGCCAAACATGATGCAAGGCCATGTTAACAATTTCATGATCTCGATACTATGCAAGACTAAAATTTTTGTGTAAGGCCTGTATGTCTTAAAAACAGCCATGATATGGATCTGCAATAATGGTCTCTCTGTTGTTTCTAGTGGAGAAGCCACAACTCACCTGGATGGAGGCTGAGACAGGTTGTTGGAACCTTTAGCTATCCTGCTGTTGTTACTGATGGCACCACCACCGCCTGCTGATGAGGAGGATGATGCTGTGGTGGTCCCAGCAGTGGTGGCCACAGCTGCAGCACCGCCTGAGCCAGTCAGATCATTGTCTGCCCACTGTAAGGCATGTTCCACATCATTGTCTACTGACCTGGGGAACAGAGGAAAAATGGGATGAGAATCTCTGTGCATCCATACTTTCTTTGTGCTGGGTTTTTTTTCCGGGGGGGGGGTGGGGGGGTTATTAACATCAATAGCTTCCTTGTAAGTTGCTTAATTTGTGGGTTTAGAGTATCCATAATTTTATAATGTGTTGTTTTTTTTTCATCCATAATTTTATAATGTGTTGTTGTTTTTTTCATCCATAATTTTATAATGTGTTTTTTTTCCATCCATAATTTTATAATGTGGGTTTTTTTTGTTGGGTTTTTTTTGCTGGTCTGAATGCATTCACATTTTCACTGTTCTTGTTGGTTTTTGGTCAGGATATATACATTTGTTGTGTCTGAGCCTTTGTTTGTTTATTTTTTTTTTTTCTGGTCTTGTTACTCTGTTGCAGGTCTGCATTAATTTACAGTTTCTGTATCTGCTTCTCTTTTATGTGGGAGGAGAAGGAAGGGTTGGATGTTATGATGTAATGAATAATGCACAATCACAAATCTTGCCAAACTGTGCACTCTAAGTTTTCCTTCAGTGGGAGTAGGACAGAAAGAGAGAGAGAGGTAAAATCAGAATGCCAAACAGAGATAGAAAGTGCAAAGGTGATGGAGCAACAGAGAGGAAAGATAATCTGTGAAAATACTGGAAATAAAGGTAAAAGTTAAAATCATACCAAAATAAATTAGAGTTCCCTGAATATAAGGTAATGCCTAAAGACAAACATACAACAACATCTAATTACAAAAACTAAAATTACTGGAGAAAAAAATATCTTAAGGTCCACACACTATACAAAAGCCCTGATGCACACATATACACTAACTAACAAATGCAGGTCACACAGCTACTGACACACGTACAAACATCCACATATATGAACTCAAAACATACAAGAGGGATGATACAGGAGCAGTGTACATACATGGTTTCCTCATCAATGTCGTTTTCATCAGCATTGATCACAATGTCAAACTCCTGAGCTATGGCATCCATGTTGATCTCTTCCAGGTCCTCCAAATCCTGCTGGTTGAAAGCTTGTAGTAACAGCCGTTTCTGTAAAGAACATCACATAATTTCACCTGATTACAGTTCAAGTATTTCATTGTCTAAACACTGAGCTAACAGGAGAGTGAGGCAATTTGAGACAGAGAGAGAAATTCACAGAGAGTGAGAGACTCAGTGAAAGCACACGGGAAAGCCTGTAGTTAAAGCCAATTCTATGCAGAGTATCGACTATTATATGTGGCTATACTGTCATTGCTTGTTCAATATTCTGAAGGGAACATTGGTTATAAGCTTAGTGCACAACACATTCAAAGAGTTTGGACCACAAAATGAGAAAAATCCCAGTTTCGGTTCCGAATGAAAACATTGTGATAAAGATCAAAACTGTAACTTTTCCACTGTTGGACATATTGCAATTTGAGAAGGAATTTCTGAATTAAATCACATGACTTTTACAGAGATATCAACCCTATGCATCTATCTTAGAAATTTAAAAAGGGCCTTAATGCACTTAACCAAACTAATATTGTTATATTGTCACTCTAGCAGTTTCTACTGACACTTTCAGGGTTAAATATGCCTTTTTACAGGAATCTCTGCAGATTCTGTCTCAGCCTAAACCAAAACCTCAGTTACATATTCAATTAAAATTGGAGACAGACCTCATTATAATCGGCAGCATCTGAATCGCTGTCATCAGATCCACTACTGCCATGGCCATTGTCATCATCTTCATCATCGTCTTCATCGTGGTCATCATCATCATCATCTTCATCCTCATCATCATCCTCCTCTGCTTGCAGTTCCCTCAAACCATTAGGCTTGGAGGTTGCTGAGACAGCTGGTGTGGTGGGTATGGTAGTGGTGGAGTGAGATGTAGATGAAGATGCTGAAGACGAAGGTGATGCTGCTGCTGCTGCAGCCGCTGCGGCAGCCCCTGAGTTGTCAACAGGATGACTATCTGTGAGTGTCATTGGTGACTCTGGCACTGAAAAGAAATGAGAATAAACAGCGCTGTCATCATCATCGTCATCATCATCATCATCATTTAAAGGAATACTGAAATTTCAAGATAGAGGGTGCCAACATGTAAGTTTTTACATTTCATATTTACATCACTCTTAGATTCATTGACCATTGAGAAGCCATTACGAATCTCTCAACCAGCTCTCTCAATTGCTCATGTTTTTCTTTTTTTTTCAGCCAGTCTTAGAGTGTCACTGAGTTTTAAGTCTGTCCAGTCTCATAAATATACAAACAAACAAAAAATATGCAGAAAGAGCTATGCTGAAATTTGAAAATGTAGGAAATGCAAAATTTTTTAATGTTTTTTTTTTCATCTTTATCATTACCAAAGACTGCAGCCTACCTTTTTCCTTGTATCTTTAAGCATTCATTCACTATGTACCTACCTGGAACATTGGCTTTCTTTCCTGGAGACTTGTTGGTATTACGAGACATCTCTAGCAAAAGACGCTGAAAATAAAAGATATATCCAGTCAACTACTGCAAACACAAAATCCTTTCTATCATGCCATAAACAAAAAGAGAGCAAGAAAAAAAAGGAGCACAGCATGAACTGATTATAAAGGATTAACAGTCTAGAATACAAAAGACAATCCCAGTATTAGATGGTCCACTGCAGTCTAACAGACTTAAGGATGTATGAATGTTCAAATTGAACAGAGTCCTATCATTGAAAGAAGATAAGAAAAGTAACAACAAAAAAGATTAGATGAAGATTGCATCCAATATCCCTATTTCCATACTTAAAAATACTTAATTGCCAATAATTAATTTACAAGTTCAGTGGCACACTTTAATATTTATCTGGTCAATCATGTAAAAATGTTACAAGTGGGCGTGACCACAAAATACTATTGTAATATTCTGCACATTCTTCATATTTCTTGCAGCCAGTCTAAACGAGTAGTATATCAATTTTCTACCAAGTTGAATTACTATTACCAGACAAAATCTTAATTCATACACTTTCATGGGGTAAAAAAAGTTCCATGCTAGCATGACCGTAACCAGAGATTTTCAAATTGAAGAGGTAGGGGATGACCCTCAACGCCAGCTAAAATCAGAGGAATCAATAAAAATGAAAAGGTTAACATATAAATCTACAAATTCAGCTGTCAACACCCCGATATACCTATATTCTGCTCTTAAAAACAATATTTTCTTATTCAGAGACAAATGTTCTTCCAATTTCTGTGACATAAAAACACTGATATCAAACCACCTGATTAAATGGCAGATGGATGGGCAGCTGGACCGATAAACAGACAGTCTGAGCAACAGACAGAGAGACACTTACATCTTTCAGATCATTGTTCTGTTGGATATACTGAGCTTGGGCAGATTCCAGCTGATTGATGTACCACTGCTGGTCCCGACACTTCTGGTAAAAGGTGGGCGGTCGCACCTGAAATCTTAGCACTAGGGTGTCTGACTCAGGCTTCAGGTAACCTTCATTGGCCAGAAGATCAAGGCGAAAGAACCTGTTGTAACCCCAGCATTCGCCCACCTGGGAACCAACATCAGATTCTTGTTATAAACACTGTTTATTTCACTGGGACAATCATTTTTTTTTTTCCACTTCCACGTTAGGAGGTGAAGGACATGTCTACAGCTAATAAAGATTGCATTGACAGTACAGTTTATTAGTGGCTCCTTGCACATTCTGATCTTATAATAAATATAGCAATTAGCATCCAGGCTTTCCAAGACAAAAATTTAGCTGTGGATTAACAAAATGCATCTTACCATATCATTAAATGGGCTTTTTCAGATAAATCACCCCATACTTTCAAATAACTCTTAAATCAACAAACTTCACTGATTTATGATGTCAGCAATGGCAAAGCCTTCAATTTTTTTTTTTTCCTCTATGGGTCAACGAAAAAGCCAAAGAGACCAAAACAGACTTCACTGAACAGCTTACCTCAAAATCTGAAGCAAATTCTCTAACAATGTTTTTGGTCCAGTCTCGTGATGCCTGGTGCACCATTTCAACTCTGTACTCATACCTGAGGGCAAATATCAACAGATTCAATGTCTGAGAGGTTTAACATTCATGGCTTAAAGACACATACAGATACTGTTGCATTTAGATCCATCAAATCATCTTGAAATTGAGCTTTGGTAAAATAAAATAATTTGCATCGGCTTCATGAAAAGCAAAGAGAATCCCGTTTGTTCATTTGTTTGTTTGTGGGTTTTTTTATATTTTTTTGTTGTTCTTTTTTGCTTGTTTTTGTTTAAGTTTGTGACATAAATTTATTAAAGATTTCCAAAATTCATCACTGACATGATCAAATCATTTGTATCACTTCAAACTGATTTTTTTTTTTAAACAGTTAGAATTCAATTTTATCATTATGTCTGTGGGACATTACTTATGTCGAAAACTGGCTTAAAGCAGATAAAAAGAATGGCACTGTGAACTACACTTGATTTTCAAAGTTATGCAAAAGTGAATATGGACAAGGTTCTAAAACTCCTATATCTTGACCATCTCCTTGGCACAATTAATGACTCACTTGGATGTCTCTGGCAGTCCTGCAGAAAGTTCCAGAAACACAGATAGGTAGTTTCCCCTAACCACACCATTGCCGTCCTGGAGATCAATGACAGAACAAAGCAATCATTCATGAATGTGCTGTTGACGTGGGGATGACAAACATACCATTCCATTATGAGAAATGATTGTATTAAAAGATCATCAAATGTTCATTAAAGATGTTGAACTGACAGCAGTGGAAGTCATGGCCTGGTGTATCTTTATGTTTCAAGAATGCAAAAGTATATTTTAGACTTCAAGTGAATTAATTTGTTTTCCTCCTCCTAAGGTAAATAAAGAAGAAAAGAGTGACATTGTTGAAAGGAAAAAGGAAATGATATTGTTACTAGAGTGAATGTAGAGAACATTAATCCATATCTGGATTCTGGACCAGGGTAACTTGAAAGATAAGTTATGTTTGTTTTGGCCGAGGTGCTAAATGATATTCAGTGATATGTGGCCCACAACGAAACTCTATGAACGTGGCACATAAATACTGATCTAAGACATTGTCAGTCACTTACAGGGTAGACCTTGAGTCTCCAGCTCAGCCCATGCACCAGGAGAGGGGGGCTGTACACAGGATCTGCCCGCTGTCGTAATACTGTGAAGTTTTTCATCATGAACGTGCTGGAGTCGTATTGGGGCACAATTTCACTGGGGACAGGAAATGAGCAACGGTCATCTCTCAGCCCTCACAGTATACCAGTTGTGCTACATCAGTTTGCTCACCTTTCATACCACACAATAACAAAGATGTACACAAGGCTCACGGAGTGATTCAATTTCATGAGGCTATGCACACTTTTTGGATATAGGACTATGAATGCTAAAAACTATTTATGTTCATGTTTGCCTGAATAAATTTTCTTACCCATATGATAAAAAATACTTCAATTTCATGTCTTCTGAATCTCAGATATATCTTGACAATCTGACTTTGCAAACATGGAAGCAAGCATGCATCAAATTAAAAAGGGATATGTAAAGGATTTCACCATGGAGTTTTGCACATTACCGGACTGGTGTGTGCTAATTGATTGTCAAATGGTCCGTGCCAAATAAACTGTACATAATTATCTTAATAACTGGGTTAAGCCTGCCATGTGTCTGAGTCAAATATGAGGCAATGAAAACTGCACGTGTTGGTTATGAATGCTCAGGGCAGAACAAAAATGTTTGTATCTTCTCATGTATTCTATTCTGCGTAATTATGCTCTTCAGAAAAAGGCAAAGGATGTATGTTGTAACTCAGTCCTGATTGTCCCATAAGCAACACTTGAACAGTCATTCGCTTCTTTGAAATTTGCATGGTTGAATCAAAATCTTTTAGTAGTGATGTTACACATGACAAAGAGACAATATTAACCAGTAATTACATAATTTACAGCAGTTGTGCCATCCAGTGATTGATCAATGGTCGGCCTGTGAACCTTCCATCAAACAGAAGCCTAACACTTAATGATTGTGGCATGATGTGTGATTAGTGGTTGTCTACTGACTCCTAATGAAGGCCATCTTGTCATCCTGGCATTTATTAGGGAAGTGGGCCTGTCTATGAGCACAAGAGGTGGCTGATGAGGTTGATCTGTAAGCGAACTGCACACAAACACTGGGGAAAAGTGGTCAAGTTGGCAATTTTGTTGGCTCTGTTTTTCCCAGCCTCCTCTATTATTCTGTTGCCACCTCCATGTTGGATTCACATAATTTGGTACCATTGCAAATGAGAGATCACCACTTTGTTTGGTCCACCCAGAAGTCAAGGTTGATATCAAACTACGATGCACAAAAAAGTAACTAAATGACTGACCTGGTAAAGTCTGCCGGCACAGGTGTCGTGACAAATGATGATGTAGACTGTCGATGAGCTTTCCTGAAGAGTTCCAGTAGGTCTTTGCTCCTCATCACCAGCTCGGCCTTGCCAGCGTCTCGGAGCTCTGATTCCACTTTGTCGATGGCCGCCTCCCACACACTGACCTCCTGGGCCAGCTGGTCACGTTGACCTGTAATGGCAAGACAAACATATAATACCAGGTTTCAAAGCTGGTTTCTAATTTTTGCCTACCCACCTGGGATATTCTCCATTTTGGCAACTGTCAATCGTCAGTTGTTCATAAGTGAAATTACAGAAATATATACATGTCTATTACTCCTTAACCTAAAGATAACAGCATTAAGAACTAAATTTTATAATTTTCTCTTTGTTAGTAATCATTTTATGCAGAGATGTGCATTCATTAAAATCAAATAAAAATACCAGACCAGCGGATAAATGACCTTTGAAACACTGACATGTGTCAATTGCAAAAACATTAAATTGTGAACTTCAGATGTAATATTATCATTCACCTATAGCATGAATGGATGCCCCATACAGTTGGGAAGTCAAGGGAAATCAAGATGATAATATCATAACCTATTTGTAATATGGATGAATGAAAATTTGCTGTTTATAGCTATAGGCAAAGATTAAGGTCTACCCAGATATGAATATTATGATGTGAACTACTACCCCAAGCAGAATCACAATGAGTTCAATTTGCTGACAGGTGATATCATAATGATCAGAATTTGCAGAAATCTTGCCAACCTTACAAGTCTCACTTACATTTGAAGCTGCTTGAAGCAAAAGACACATTTTATGCTTGTGCAACAGAAAGAACTGGACTGACAAGAAGGCAACTGCACTTACCAACAAGTGTTAACAGTTTGCTCTTCAGCTGGGCCTCCAGTCTGGCTATCATCAGTTCCACAGCATTGCGAATCTCCCGCACTCTTTCGTCCTTGGCATTTTTCACACTCTCCAAGTTACGTTCCTGCAGACAGAGAAAATTGGCAACAATAAGGTAACATATCGCTTACAGAAAATAAACTCTCACTGCTCTTATCAAAAAAATAACACACAGAGAGATGGGATTCACAGATATGACATGAAACTGCACATAACAAATCTTTTCTGTGTTACGACTGTTACATACTCACTTCTGTGAATGTGAGTATGAGTGTATTTCGCATGTAAGCTTTGTCTCATCAACTGTGAATGAAATTTGCTTTTGAAGACAAATAAAGTTTATGTGATTATATCTTATCCAATCTTCTTATTTCATGTTTTTATCTATCTATACGTCACTCTAGTAGAGTAGCATATCTCTGCTACAGCACACATAAAAAAAAAAAATGACTTTCCAAGAACTGACTTCACTTACACAACAGAATATCTAAATGTTGAGACTGTCGTTCACCTTGGTCAAAGGAATCGATTACTCTCATATACTGTCAGTTGGCACAGGGAAAAAAAATGTTTAAAATGCATATGGGCACACTATCAATTAATTAAAGCACAGACTGCAAATTCTTGGCCACTGTTGACAAAGTTAGCACCGGAAGATTCTCTTACCACATCCTGGACCAAACAGATCAATTCGATGTGACGAGATTTTAACTGGCTCAACTCTGAGGAAATTTTGGCTTTGTGCTCTTCATAGATTCCATCCAAAGGCTTGAATGTGTGACCCGAGTGCTGAGGTAGACAAGGCAAGCAAAGAAAGATGTTTCATAGAACAACACTAGCAAGTCTTTTCACAATAAATTTTCTATTAATTCTTTGAAATAATATATGCAGTGCTATCTTTGAAAATATGTGAGCCTGGAAAGATCAAAAGCAAAAAGCAATCATTGTCTGCTAGAATTATATCAACTGTTCTCTTGAAACAATGATAGAAATTCACACATTATAATTATTCACTGATAATTCTAACTCTAATGGGGAAATGACTTACCCATACTTCCATAACAGACATTTAACTTATTCACTCCACCAAGCTGATACATTAGCTGGCAGTTCTTCCTACACAGATGCACAGCCAATACATCAGATACACAGGTATAGAATTATAATGTGGTGTGTCCAAAAGCCAAATAGCCTACGGCGTGAATGAGTCAAATATAAATCTAATGTTAAAGGCAAGACTCAACAACATTTTCTACGTATTTTAGATATTTTCCGAGACAAATATAAATAAACTTGCTCATCTAACTACTTTCTATAAATATGTTAATCTATTTATTGTCCTACTGTCTAACTTACATGTAGTGAAATGAGGAGTGGCATGGAATGAGACTGTGACAATCTTTAGCAAAACTGAAAGGTCTTTACACCTGGAATGTCAATTGAGTCATGGAGCCTGTTAACACTATCCTCATCACTAAATGCATCATCATCACAGGACGCTATTGAAAAGAATTAAGAAAAACTGTTTCATGGAAGGATATTGTGTACGTAATGTGTCCCTCACCGTTCCTCCCCACAGAGCACACTGGTGACAGATGCACTGCTTGCAGGTCCAGCAGTAGACACTCAGCTTCTCTTGGTGTTCGTTGCATCTGGACACAGAGGGAAACAAAGTCAAGAGCTAGCTATCTTTGGACAAGGAGCTCACATAACATAGAGATCAAGATTCTAACATGAGGATCAATATTCTGACCAGAGATCAACATTCTGACATGGAGATCAACATTTTGACATGGAGATTAACATTCTGATATGAGGAGATCAAGATTCTGATATAGGACTCTATATTCTAACATGGAGATCAACATTCTAACATGGAGATCAACGTTCTGACTTGGGGATCAACATTCTGATATGGAGATCAATACTCTGACAAGGAGATCAACATTCTGTCATGGAGATCACCTTTCTAATATGAAGATAACCATTCTGATATAGTGGTCAACATTCTTACAAGGGAATCAACATTCTGATCTGACAAGACTTATTTCAAAATTTTCTGTGACCAACTTACATTTTTTTTTCTGCAAATACCTCCTGTTTCTCCCACACGCAACGGATCAACTTTCTGATATGGAGATCAATATTCTTACATGATGATTAATATTCTGACACGGGAACCTGACATTCTCACATTGGGAATAACAATATAATAATAACAGTCAGCTTCGAAGATAAAAAGAAAACATTGTGACATGGTGATAAATGTTTTGATATGGAGATCAACATTCAACAATATGAGGATCAATATTCAAGCATGGAAATCAACATTCTCGCATGGATATCAACATTCTGATATGGAGATCAACATTCTGACAAGAGAACCACCATTTTGACTAACTGACTTACATTTCTTTCCTGCGAGTGCCTGCTGTCTCTGCCCTAGGCAAGGGTGCCGAATGCTGTAGTGTATCCAGCTGCTGCGTCACTTCCTCAGCCCAGCGGCAGTTCACCAGCTCGTGAATGTGGAGGGAAGCCCTGAGTATATATATGGCATTAATTACATGGTACCCAGCAGTTTTTCTTTAAATTCCATGATGGCAACTTGCTACCGTCAGGGTATATGATCAAGATACTCTAGACCAATATGAGGCATGCTATATTAGCGTCAAAGATCAATAGATATATGATCTAGATCTAGATGAAATGAGAGTGAAGGATGAAGTTCCAAATTCCTGATTGCATGAGTGTGAAGGCTTGATGTCTCTCAGTTTATTTTACTTTTTCATTTCTCTCTTACAGAGTTTTGAGCTCTGTATCTTCATACAGGACCAACACCAAGTGTTCCTTCACATTAGTGTATAGTATAACATGTCTTTAAAAATGATGTATAAAGTGCTATATTTTCACAACAATCAATTCTTCTCACACTGCCCTCAATCATCTTTTTTCTAATCTTTGAAATAGTTGTTAACAACTGCTTAAAAAATATTGTGGCATAGAATGAATGCTGCTAACATAATGGTCACAACCCTAGTTTTGATGTAAAAAAGCTAACCTCTGACATGAACATTTAGCAAAAGTAGCTGACTTCTCTGCAAATTTACAGATACTCCAATAGTAGATTTATTAATTTACAAAACTGCACAGTATAAGATAATGTTTATCTTACCTGCAATGTGGACACTGGGATCTCTGTTCTGTCAGCCATCTCTGTGCAAATGAAACCAAAACATACAAACAGAGATAGAGTGAATACTTCGCTTCACTGACTAATATGCGTACAGATATTTTTGAGTAGTGATCTGAGGGAGGGCTGCTTCTCATGAGAGAAATGATAAACTTGAATCAGAATCAGTTTGAATGGATGTTTTGATCCATGGCCAACATTCTGGAAAGGGTAGATGATGAAGACTCACTGACAAGATTGATTCAACTTAAGATCATAGGCCCCTAATTATTTGAATTTTTGTGATACGTTTCGCAGTTTTCCATTTACAAAAACCCAATTTTTATGTCAAACAGCTACAGCCTGAATGCCTTACAGCTCACCCTTTCCCTACCAGGGCTGTGGCAAGCCCCAGAGAAAAATTCATTCATAATGATCCTATAGTTTTTCAAATGCTGTCATAGATTTACAGGGGATTCCATCCTAAGTTTCACAATGTTGGGTAACAATAACTGTTTACTGTAGGCTTTCTCTCCGAATCAAATTTGATTCCATTGCTTCTGTATTGTCTTTCATACTTAATTTAACAAAAACAGAAAATTTTAATTAAAGACTCATTTTTTCTCTCTCAAAAAAAACAAATAAACAAACCAAAATGCAGAGCCTTTCACAAACTTTTCAGATAGTACTGTTTTTATGAGCTGGACAAGTGATGTATAGCCACTGCTCTGTTTCAACTATATGTTTCTGGATTTCTGAATTTCCTCTTCGATTTCAGCTCATCCAACTGATTCTGCACCGTGCTACCAACATATATTTAAACTTTAGCCATTCCATCCTTTGATCTAAGGAAAAGAAAAACAAACAAATATGCAGGGACCTTTAAAAATTCTTAGTTCAGAGCTAAAATTAACCTGTAATTGCCTTTTGCCTATCCACTTCCCAACAATTATACCCAAAGCTGGAGGTTAACTATGAGTGTGAGAGACAATCAATCCACCCAGGAGTGGCTGAGTGTGGGTGGCGTGATCGACCTTACCCGAATGCAAGGGAAACAGCACAGCTTGGAGCAGTGGGGACACAGCCGCGCGTCCCGCAGCTTTTCCATGCAAATGAAACATCGAAACACTTCGGCGAGACTCTGAGGAAGACAATGACAATAAGAACGTATTAGATACTTGCTTCACTTTTGTTGTTGTTTTGGGGGGGGGAGGGGGGGGGGGGGTGTCATACATTTGAATGAGATACATCTTGTCAATGTCACATCATAAACATTGAACCCTGTTTTTCTAGAAAAGAAAAAAAAAATGATTTTCTAATATTCGAGTCTATTTTATCCACCTTTGCTGAAAAACTATCATACAGATTCTCTCTCTCTCTATATATATATACAGATTAATGATTCATGATTATGTTTTCAGGTTTTGACTTCTCTTGCACATAGATTGTTTCAGAGGCAAACTTTGGATCTCTTTTTGTGCTCCTGTTGTTAAAAATGCTCAAACAGAGTTCAGTACTTTTCTTGCAACACTGATGATATAAGTCAATCCACCTCCACTGGCCGTGTTATAAGACAAGAACAGCTGGAACACCTTGTCACCACAAGGACGCTGGAAGGCAGAGGGAGTTGCGGGAGACAGAAAGAGAAGATTTAGGACAGCGTAATTAATGGCTAAAAGCAAAATGCACACCCAAAGTACTGATGCAATGAGGACCCTGCCTATTGAGCAGGTCACCTGATGAATATGAAAATTTGGACAGTGCCATCTCCATATTCAACTTTTAACATAGAGTTTTATCGAATGTTGTTTGTTTCTTTCAGCTGGTGTTGGTGGTCTTGGGTTGGGCTGTCGGGCTTGGGATCTAAAGTTCCAGATCCGAATCCTGGTGTCCCAATATTTTGTCGGGAGAGACAAACTACACCTTTTTCCTGACTTGACCCAGGTATAAAGGGGTGGACCCGACTATAAACAGTGATTGATATTGTTAGATTTATAAGGATTTGAGCGCCTAGCAAAGCAACTCCCTTGTAAGCTTCCCAGGAAGCTGAGAACATTTATGAGTGTCTTGTTTGGGTCTGTCGGGGTAATAATAGATTGTAAAGTGCTCAGAGCCTTGCTGTACGGGAAGAAGAGCTATACAAATGCTCTCTATGATCATTATTAGTAAGTCAGCTACTGGTTGATCATTGATCTGTCTTAAAATTTCAAGACATTCCTATTAAATGATGTTGATGACATCCATGCCACTATAAAGAAAATTACGAAGAGAGTGTGAGCATCATAAAACAGAAGAAAAGTGGAAGAGACAAGTGTTGACTGGAAGTTCCCACTCAAAATCAATATGATTTTATAAGACATCTTCACCACTATTAGAAGAAAAAAAAAATGATACAGAAATGTTTTTTGTTTTGTTTTTTTAATTTAAAAACTGATGTAAACAGAAATCCCTACATAACAATAATATAAAGAAAAATATAGACATTTTGGGGAATCATCAGTTCAAGTTTTTTTAAGTTTCAAAATTCTGAGAGCAATTAAACTCAGTCTGTTGAAATATGTTATTATAAAGATCAATCACTTTTTTGCAATGTGCATGGATCACTATAGTATTCAAAGAAGCTGATACAAATAAACATCCGCATAATATCTCATTTCTCACAGAGAGTAAACCATCAAATATACCACAGCAAACCTTTGAAAACAAAATCTGCACAAATCAATAAAAGCTGTGAACCTGCTAATGATATATGATATCCCTGTAATAGGAATAGCCATCCTTTGTGACAAAAGCTTGTGATTTTTTTTTTCCAAATACATACATGTACCAACACACCTATAGTGACAATAATGTGTGCCCGGTCTGCCATTTTTTACTAGATCTACTTTTATGATAAATCATTTACATCAGTTGTCAAAAAGGGGCAAGCTGAAAGCTGTCTATTTAAAGACTTAACTGTGCCAAAATATGTTGGCTGTATTCCAACTGACCATGCCAATGTGTGATATTTTCAAACTGTAATTAACCTGGGTTCAGAAGAATAGCCATCACCTACATAATTAGCATAATATGGGGTTCTGCACAAGAGAAGATTCAAATGAACAATTTTAAGCAAGCAAGTTTCTTGCTCTCTCTCTCTCTCTCTCTTTTTTTGTTTTTATTTTGTTTGTCTTTGTGTTTCTCTAACTTTTATCAATAGCTATGAGATTAACACATTTCTTTCTCTCTATCAATAGCTGTCAAGGCTGATTTAATAAATAAAATTTCTTATTTTTGGGGGGGAAAGGGCAGGTTTTGATAAAAAATTAAAAACTAATAAAAATGATAATAAAATAAGAAACACAAAAAACAAAAATCATGTAAGTATAAACCATGTTTTTTGTTTGTTTGTTTGGGGGGGGGGGGTATTATTGTTTTTTTGGGGGGGAGGGGGGAGAGAGAGTCATTTTGTCATCTTTTTTCTCTGTTGAGAATGTAAATAGTTCACACACTATTAACTCATTTTCACTCGGTGACAGATGATTCCCACAAAAGATAACTTTGGCGGCCATTAATCAACAATACCAGCAGTAATAGCAAATAACAACAAAAAATACAATGGCAATACAAAAATAACTCCACTTTTTCACTCCTATTTCAATTACTTTCATCTAAATAGCTTTTTCTGTCACATCTTTTTTCTCATCACTAAAAAAGAGATTAATTATCATGCATAATCCCCGTTTTGCTTTTCTTGTTGAAATTACTTCATAATGGCTTGATACACTTTATTCTCATAATCCCTTTTTATTTTATTTTTAATGAGAACCAATGGTGAATTAATTAGACTCTATTTCAACTGCTTCAATAAGCAAACACACACACACACAAATATATTAATCATTTTTTTAAGTTCTTCAGCTCAGCCATGCAAATTTTTTTATGAAAAAATGAAAATCGATAGAATCAACAAACTGACAATTAATGAAAAAATAAAAAAAAAGAACCAACAATATAAGCTTAATAAATAAATAAATAAATTAATTAATTAATTAAATAAACAGAGTAAATAAATAAATTACATAAATAATAAATAAATTTATCAACAAATAAATGTACAAATAAATGAGACTACAAAAATATGCATGGCACTGAAGAGGGCTTGCAATGCTGAGCAGTTCTGAAAGAAATGAACTCTGCAAATAACACAACATTATTACACCACAATGTCCACATGCCCCTCGAACTTCATTCTTAAGTGGCTCTAAGTCTCTTCACACACCACCGTGACCAAAATTTCCAAAGATAACCCATCCACATGCGATCCCATAATTCCCAAACATCGATGAAAATCTTAAAGGCAAATACGCTCTCCATTTTCTACAATTATTTCTATCGATTGAACACATGAATGAATCTAGAGCTCTCTAAGACCTGCCAGTTGCCCACAGCTCCCTTATTAATTAATTGCGCTTTCTTCAAAACAAAAGACGGACTTCCGCAAGCAAATACGAATACTTTATTTATCCATAAGAAAAACAAGGCTCTGTGCTCTTTCCTGTATGTTCTTCCGACTTGATTGATTACTTGAATCTTCATAAAATTTGGCTTTGGGTTTGAGAAACGGTTTGGCTTGGGCTTAATAAATTGTACACTTAACGTCAGGATAATCATTCCCAAAAGAAGTATTTTAACGATCCTGGCGGACTTTGTTGACTGCCGAAGGTAATAAACCCTGAGCCAAAAGAAAAACAAAACGAAATTAAACACCACCATGAACAACAACAACAACATCAAACTCTCTTTTTGTTTTGGGATCAATGTGTTTCAAATATTACGACTCTACTCTCAGAAGGCTGATTCCCCTGTCGATCTTCAACGACAGGAACATGAAAAAGAAAGCTAATCGTGAAAACAAGACCGGAATATAATCTACAAACAACCGGTAATTTTCAAGACAATAGCTTGCTGTCCATGAACTAAAAAATACTCCTAAAAAAATGTTCACACAAACTAATGTTGCTTGTAATATATCTATCGTAATGTGCATGCTCCAATTCCAAACTAACGCTGAGCAGATTTATGTTCAGCGAAATACTCGATAGCTTAGTTCGATGATCGACATGTATAACAAAGTTTTCTAGTGATTCATACGAGCCAAGGTCTCAAACGTAGAAGTGACATCTGGTGAAAAAAGAAATGGTTAAACGTTCGCCCAAACCCCACAACATTGTTTTGTTTATCTATTTCAGTTTATGAAAACATCAACTGCTGGGATTCAAAACTATGTCAATAAAAAAGAGTAATAAGTAAAGGCGCTCCAAGCTCCATGGCATTGCTTTATTTATTTATCTTTATACTTCCTGACAATAAGAACGTCTGTAAAACAAAATCATATCATTAAGAGATCTCTTGTGAAACCAGATAAGCGCAATACAATTGATAAATTCACCTACATTTGTTGTATTCTGATCCAACATGACAGAAATGGTCACATGCATTCTCCAGATATAGATAATATGTAATAACTGTTATTGACGCTGACGCAAAGCCCTTGTGTCCCTGGCAGGATGGCAACAGCTGGTAAAACATGCCATATCAGTAAGAGGATGGGTGCAAAGATTAACGCAGACAAAGTACAACTCATCAACAAATTATGTACTTTAAACGCAAAACAGCTAACGTCGCATTGACGAGTGGCGACTCGGTTTACCGCGCCTCTCTAAGGGGCTATCTCGACTGCCAGCTCATTGGTTCAAAGATACAGGCTTGACACATTACTTATCTCGGTGATTCTCAAAATTGTTCTTCAGTTAAACCCCTGATTGTTACTATACTGATGGGCCAGAAGTCGAACAGAATGGTTAACGTTCATTCATTCTCCATCGTTCATCATTAACTTAATATTTAGTTTTCAATATTCTTCAACCACACGGGACGTTGCACACATTGCTAACTGTAATCGATATCTGCATTGCTAAAATTCAACTGTTCAAGTTTCACATTTTATCATTTCATAAAGGAAAACAAAACAAAACAAAGAAACAAAGAACTGCTTAGAGCGTAGGGGGACAGCTAAGCAGACGTCTGACTGTTATCGGTACAATACGCCATCTATCTTACATCTTTCCTCCCAGCTAGAGGCCGACCGGTGCCACACAGTAATAATCGACCATATTAAAGCAAATGTAGAGCAACCAACAACCGAGCTACCTCAAAATTAAAATAATATCTTTAAAACTACTAGCCGACGTACATTGCTCTGTTTTTCGAAATATATATGATTTCCTTATCGGGCCAAAATTTATCCTGAGCATCGGTTTAAAATAATACTTCATGATATCAAAGGCTAATAAGCTTACTAAAAATATGAATACTAAGGATGGGCTGATTCAAGCTCCCCACAGGTTGGAGAACCCATTGAGACATAACCATTCATGATACAGAAAGCGATAACTGTCGACACCACTGACACAATAAAGAAATAAACTCAATGTTCAGGCTGTGGGCGGAGACAGTACCGCTAGATCTAAGTGACAGCAAGGCCTCACCTTCTCCCTTCAGCACAACAGAGCCAAGGGGAAGGTGCATGGAAAGGCATTAGCGGCAGAGGAAAGGGGTGGGGGTGTGTCTATCTCTGGTGGTTGTGTGTGTGTGTGTGGGGGGCCAAGTTCGGACTTTCGGTTTTTTGTCCAATCCGAAATCGAAAGTGTGTGGTTTCCACCGTCTGCCTGCCCACACTGACTGATATCTATGTCTACTTCAAAGGTAATCCGCACAGCTGACTTAACGTTAACATGCCTACACAGCTTCAGTGGCTCCTGGAACAACAATGACTAACACCTTGAGAATTTACTCTTCTTAAATTCTGTTGGCGCAATTAGCACAAAAAACAATAAAATGTTGAGAAATCAATTCAAGATCGTACTGAACTTTTTGCTAATGCAAACATAACAGCCAGAATTTGAGAAATTACTACATTACCTCAATTCCTTTTTAATGTATCATATCAATCAGTAGAACTTTGAGAAATTTACTTCAAGATCAATTATGCCTAATGCACCACACCAAACGTTATAAGTATGAAAAATCAATACGATTTTAATTATGAAAAATTAATACGATCTTAATTAATTTTAATTTTTGCTAAAGCAAACACAACAACCATCGACACTTTGAGAAATACTTCAAGATCAATCCTTAAACATGGATCGCATCCATCACTGGAACTTTGCAAGATCACAGTTCTTGCTGATGAAAAAAGCTGATCGGAGAAGACTCAAAATTTCGGGAAGCAAACATGACCATAATTTGGGACTTCAAGATATGAAAAAGTGACTGATTTCGGCAGTAGTTAATTTTATTTGATTTTTATTTGATTTGATTTTTATTTTATTTTATTTCATTTTTGTTTCATTTTATCATTTATTTTATTTTATTTTACTTATCTTTTTTTTCTCTTTTTTTTTTCTTGGTTTCTCACAGAATGTTTATCAAAAGGTCATTGTCTCAAGCAATTTTCCCGTCGACAGAACTGTCACTTTGGGGTTGTGTTGTCACTACATAAGAAATAACAGAGAACCATACCATGACTCTGGCTATAAATTTCCACTGTAGCCGTGGGCCTTTATCTAGACTAGCCCTTTTCGATACAACTACATGCTCTTCCCATTCATCATCGCTGGTGTCTCGTCCTGATAAGATCTTCCAATTCACTGGTATTGATCATCCATGTTATCATTTGTATCCCCACAGAGATAAGATTTTCTTTCTTTCTCTTCTTCTTTCATGTTTTCTAGATCTACAAAAAATATATATATACACACTCACAAACACCATCATCAACCCTGATCCTGGGTCAAAGGGGGCTGATGCATCATTTTGTGTTCTATTTGGGTTTCTCCGATAAGAATTTTCATTATATATCTAGCAATCTTTTTTCAGGAAACTCTAGACATCGTTCATTCTCTACAGCTCACAGGGTATAAGTATACTATTACGAAAGCTGCAGTGAAGCTAAGAAAACCTTCAGCATCATCAACAGCGCTCTCACTCTTACCAGGGTATACAGGTCAAAAGTCACAGTCAATCGAGTTCACCAATATCTCCGGAAATCCCATCGACCGATGACCTTGACTTGGCCATAAGTTTGTCTCACTTCTTGGTTTGACCCCGTTACGGTGGGTAGGAAATTTATGACTAGCACTCTTCGCTATTATAGATATGCCTTCCAAACAATAATAGTAATGGTTAGTGCCAATGATATAATGGCATAGGAAAACGCTTGGCGTACTTCCGGCGTCGGCTTTTTCTGAAATCTTGTGTTCTATTATTCGATCTTCTTATTATTACAACTATTTGGAAATTTGGAATTTCTGACCGGACAGCGGCGTCTCCGCCTGCTCTTCATCCAATATTTAACTGTCAAAGGTTCTTCAACATGCATAACTACACACGGGATCTCTCAAAATATAGTCGCCCTTATCCGAGAAGGCTATAGATATCGGGTTTCCCTACACAACAAGCTGAGTCATTGGAAAAAAAGGGGGCCGGGTGGGGGAGGGGGGGTTGATCTTCTAATCTTTCCCATCCTCCCCGGTAGGATTCAAAATTCGAACCTGCGACGTGAATTTTCACCTAGTAGCAGAGCCTAACACCTCGACCACGGTAACGCCCCTCCTGTCCACCCCTGAACTCAATCTTCAGACAAAGATACCAATTCTATATCTTGAATAACTGCTTTAACTCTTGGGATGTCTCAAATCACCGATCTGATCAAATCTAGTATTTTGCACTGGAACTCCATTTTCAACAGCACACAATGGAGCAACACTGTACTTATGCTATACCACCTGAAACATAAACCACGTTTTAAAAAATGACTATACAATTGATGTCATAATTGAAATTCCTACACTCCAGCATTTTCTGTTGACACCTTTAGGGTTTAAGAATATAACTTAATAGGCATGAAGTTAAATAATTAGAAATTGTCCGCTAGGAAGAGAAGAAAAAGAAGAAGAAGAAGAAGAAGCGGAGGAAGAAGAGGAAGAAGAAGAGGAGGAAGAAGAAGAGGAAGAAGAAGAAGTAGAAGTACAAGATTGTTTGTTTGTGTTGGAGTATAACGAAGACAGAAGAAAAAGAAGAAGAAGAAGAAGAAGAAGAAGAAGAAGAAGAAGAAAAAGAAGAAGAAAAAGAAGAAGAAGAAG
>JBCEWB010713175.1:0-17056 GCA_039654565.1 Peronia peronii | reverse complement strand
TGGCGGGCGACAGCGGGCGACTTAGTGACGAGGTCAGTAGGTTTCGCGCGGGCGACTGCGGGCGACTTAGGTGCGATTCGGTTAAAGTCATCCTACAGCACACTCTTTGGCTGTCTATACATACTTCATTGGGTCAGAAAACATCTTTTATCTATGTTGCTGCCAAAGCACCAGCTTGTTGGTCCTGAGACATCAGAAGGATAAGGCCACACCCACCTGACAGTGAAGGCTGATATCACTTCATCCCCAGCACTGACCGTCTTCTTGATGGCAAACTTGCTGCTATCCCACAAGGCAATGTAGCAAGGATGTTTGGCCGCCCTCGTCACTGGAATGTTGACTGAGTACAAATTGAACTTCTCCTTGTTACCCTCAATTAGACCATACCTAACAAAAAAAGACATTAAAAAAAAAAAAGCTGTGTTCATCATTTCTTTTGTGAATTAGAAGAGAGCACGGACTTAAGCGCTCTTATGTCCTTTTTTAGAGATGTGTACAATAAAGCATATTCAGCCATCTAAGATGCTGGTCTCTTTGACACAGGTCGTCATCCTCCAGTCCAGCTACTAGAATGCTTTAGGGTAGGAGTGGGCACGAGCGAGCCAAGTACTCGTTTCTCGTGAGCAAAGCCTTGATCTTGGCTTCTCGGGACGTGATCCACTGCTCGACAGTGAGAAGAGAAGTGGCAAGAGAAGAGAAATCACACGAGAAACGGACAGTCACCAACGGGAAGCAAAGACATGACGGGTGAGAAGCTTCTGCTCGCGTGCCGCCAGACCCAGGTGCCGGGCAGGCGGTCCACCATAGCTGGCGTCAGCTAGATCTATTCAAGTTGGGGGGAGGGGGGTGTTACATTGGGCTTTGTTTTGTTTTATAGCTTATCTAGACCTCAAGATCACACGAGCCCCCCCCGCCCCCACCAAGCTCTATTAGTGGGAATCACTAGTGGCCTTGTGGCTGGTCCTTCTCGGTCTCGCTCAGCTGTCTGTCTCAAAGTCACGAGCCGAGCAGTAGGATTTCTCCTCTCAGTACAGGTCCCAGCGAGAAGTGAGGCAACTTCACAAGCTTCTCTCTCAGTAAAAAAAATGTACTGCTCACCCACCCCTACTTTAGGGATTTTTTTCCTCTATACCAGTGGTTCCCATGTTTCTGCACTTGCAACCCCTCCCCTACCCAAAAGCTTAAAACCGATGCAATCCCCCTTCTATTACTACTATCAGCATCTTCAGTTACATTTTATCTTCTGTGATGGAGAGGGAAAAAAACACCGAAACAAAAACAAAAAAATATATACGAGCATAAAAAATGTAATTGAGAAGTTAAAATCAATCTGCCCCCAAGCCAGTTTTAGCAAAGTTGCACGACTTCCTAATAAGGCTTTGCTACATTTTGTATGTTTGAAAAGTGTCAGGGACAATTTCATATTTCCCTGCACCTTTGGTTTGTTTCTTTCTTTCAGGAAATATCTATTGCTAGCTACCTCTGGGAAATGAATGAAAATACAATGCAAACATCTATAAACACTGTGAGTAATATTACATTTTATCAGTTTCTGTTTTTCTGTCCACTAGTAGCATTAGGTGTTGTGGGGAGATATAGGATTCTGTCATGTGCAAGGAGGGCGGGGGGGGGGGGGGAAGGGTAGCCTGGAGGAGGGACATGTTATAAGCTTTGCGTGTGCCACAACAGAGTTGTTCCAGCATTGTCATAGTCTACCTCTGGTTTTCCAACCATAGTATTTCTTACGTTTTGTAATGCAACTGAAATGATCATGGGCCCAGAAGAGATGCCCCACTTAGAGGACCAACTCCATCGGAAGACAGTTGCTAGGATCACTGGGATTTAGAGGAGCATGAACAATGAAAATGAATAAATGAGTGCACAACTGAAAAAAGCAATGACTTATTCCAGTAAATTAAACTGAGACTTACCTGCATGCTCTAAACCGATAAGGATCTTTCGTTTTGAAAGTCCACACCAAATCTGTGATTTTTTTGCCATCTTTGGAGTTCCATATGCTGCCATTTTTGTCCCGAGAGACCGTTACAATCTGAAAAAGACATAACATCAAAAATACATTTCAAACACATTGACTAAGAGCTGTGATTTGTTTTTTCACTCTAATTTTCACTTCCCATTTCTCCAGATTTTGTTGTCATTGTTCTTTATTGAAAACTGAAATTCTGTGAAAAACATATTTTTAAAGGATGTACAATTATATTCTCACACGAAAGAGAAAGATTTTGTTACAAAGTCAAGAAAAGAAAAAGCATAGCAGCTACTTTTATTTTCATTCACTTCTCCAAAACTAATGGCAAAAGTAACACACCCGAAAAGAAAATTTTGTAAATATCAAATGTGCTCACCTTTGTGCCATCAGGACTGAAATCTACATCATCTATTTCATTTTTGTGGGCTTGCACTTCCCAGGCTTTCTTCAAATCAGGATACTGAGGGAAAAAAACATGCCACAGACAAATAAACGCTTAATATGAAATTATTATAAGCATTCATGATTTTGGCCAGGAGTTTCCTATTCAAAGACTATCAAACAAAAGCCAAGTGAGAGTTTAGGCAACGTAGCAATCACAGGACAGAGAAAAATGTATGATGTAATCCCAAAGGAATAATAATAATAACTGATGAGTTACGTTTATCTTTTTTTAATTTTCATCTTGACTTGCATCCACAACTTGGGTAAAGTAACTGTAAGAAGAAATGTATACAATCCAGCTTTCACTGTGGCAGGAAGGTGTCCCCAAAGAAATCTGACTCCAGATGTGTCCAATAGTATCATACGTTTCAAACTTGTAAGATTTATACAGCATTTCTGTCATGTACACACACTAAACACGTCCTCCAGTCAGGTAAAGACGAATGCAGTGCCCCATAGATATTATTAACAACAGAAGCATGTACTGTTTTTTAAGGATCTGAACAAAGGTATCATTTACCGTAATATGAAATCAATCATTGCTAATACAGCCTTTTTTGTCTCATCAGTTTTCCTCTGGCTAGAAACTATTATCTGAATTTTTTACCTGCTGGTTCTTTCTACATTTTTAGAGCTGCACTTATTTTGCATCTTTATTTGACAAAACAGAATGTTCATCTACTACATTCCTTCAGATAAACATAAGAAATCAGCAATCATAAATGGCATCACAATGAACATGAGTAAAATGAGACCAAAGCATTGCAGGGAGATAACATGGAAAATATAGCAAACCAGAGTTAACCACATTTCTTGTTTAGTTTTTTCCTTTGTAATGATTTACTCACAAATTAAGTGGATTAATAAAAATCAAAGCAGAACGTCCCATACTTTCCACAAACGTATATAGCCATCAGCTCCGCCTGTGACTAAATGGGTTGAGGACGGATTGAATCTGACACATTTCTGAAATCCTCCATCTGTGGAAAAGTCTGTGGCCACTTCACCAGTCTCTTCTATTTGGAATGTCAGTTGTTTCTTTTCAACACCATTTCTCTTTTCACTGGAACTGGAATCTGGCTTTCTTTGTCTTACACCATCTGCTTGTTTCTCTTCTGTGAACAGAAAATACACGTGTGATATCAATGAATAACTACTCTCTGACTTGTCTTATCAACTTGATGAATTTCAGAGTAATAAGCATAAAATTATATTGCATCCAGCACTGCATGAATATTCACGTTAAGACTTAACGACAAAAATGCAGACTTGACATGATTGTACAAATTGGTGGAAAACTAGCAAGTTTCACTGGCAAAAGTGTCTGTCAACATCTGGTTGGCATAACTCAAATTTCTTTCTCTCCACCACGCAAAGCTGTTCAGCCAGCACTAGAATTTGATGTTGTAAAGGTTTGCCTAGATATTAAACCATCTGAACAACTGACTAAGCCCACACAGCTTGAATAGCAGATGCCTTTACGAAAAAACGTATCCTTTCTATCTGCATAATGAACCTACCATTTTCACTTTTACTTGGAGTAACAACTTTGTATTTGACTGTGTATGTATGACACAATTCATCCTCTCCTGTTGCCAATTGATGATTTCTGCCATCATAGAATGACGAGCAGTTCATCACAGCTCGTGCGCCAGTCTCATGGCGACTGATACTGACACCTTGGATACCTGCCTTTGTATTTTTCAGCTCAAAGATTTCCTGAGTGGGGAAAAAATAAAAATATACTGATTATAAATTCACTGTTATTAAGTCTTGAAGGGACCCTTTCATGCAAACAAATGCAATAATAGTCTAGAGAGAGCGAAGTATAGAATTTATAAAATATAGGCTGTAGAAAATTTGGATGAGGCTATTACTGTCAGGTGATCAATATAGTCCCAATGGTCTATTGCTGCCCGATGGTTTTACAATTGAAAGACGATGTTCCAAGATGCTATATATATCGCGCTCTAACTATGCTGAGTTTATTTTGACAACCTGGTCGCAATAGCCAGAGCAATAAAAATTATAATACAAATTTATAAAGTTGACTACTGGGGCAAATGTGAATGGACTGGGACAAAATGTGCTATTCTGTACAAGTTCTAAATCTAGATTTTAGACATATACCATTAGGTTCGGTCGAAGTGTCTGGTTCTACCACTAGTTGATCTCTGGATGTGGATCTAGATATCTAGGTTCAATCTGGAGATAGATATTAACTACAGTGGAATCTGCTTAAAGTCAACCACTCAGGACAGAGAGAAAATGTTGACTTTAAGCAAGGTTATTATCCGTTATCAGGGGACACAATCACTGGTGGGCACGAAAGCGGGGGGGGGTCAAAATAGGTGTTTTTATATTTATTGGATTATGCCCTTTTTCCCCCCCCCCCCCCCCCCCAAAAAAAAAAAAAAAAAAAAAAGCAGAGTTTCCCTCTAACTCTAAATCTGTATAGTAGTATTTTGCCTTGAGTCAACATCTTTAAGAAGTTTCAATTTTGTATCCAGACTGAGATCTACTTTTTCTCAGACATTCTGATCATGAGATTGAGGATATAAAAAAAAACGTTGACTAGTCACTGTGAGTGCAGAATATAGGAATGAAAGTGATCTAAAGATGTGACTGAAATTGGGTGCAATGCCAGTCTGCACTGTCTTTGTGTGTGTGTGTGTCATGTGTCAACAAATTGGGCCAAGTGTGGATAGATGTTTGTGCATCTTGCCAACACAAGGCAACCGAAGAGGGCCAATCATGGAACTGTGTGCCATTCGGGATGTGTATGTCACGGCTGCCAGTGGTCGGTTGTACTGAGTGTATATCCGCAAGCTCACCAACGCATGCAAGAAGGGTGAGGAGAGTTGAGTGTGGAAACTGCTGTGTGGGTGTGTGTTTGTCTATCGCCATCAACATGAGACAGGTGAAGAGAGCCCAGCATCTGAGGCCCACAGGCTATAATGTGTTGTAACAAGGAGTCGGACTTTTTTTTTGTCCTCACAATTTACAGCTGTCACTCGGTCAGCGTGGGTCATTTGGAGTTGACTTTAAATGAAATCACCTCTGAAGCCATTGACTTTATCAGAAATAAAATTAATGAGATATATACAGGGGAAAAAATGGGACTGCCTAAACAGGTCAACTTTAACCGAGAATTTACTTTAAGCGAGTTGACTTCTCGCGGGTTCCACTGTGTATATATGTAGATCTTGACCTAGATTTATGAAGAATATATCTTTAAATATATGAGATCTGGGATATAGATGTACTTCTATATCCTTGTCCTTATTCAACTCTCTAGTTAAGATATGTATGGACTATTGACATACTGGTGCAGACAGTGACTACATATATCTATAATATCCTCAGGGACAAGTTTTCACCAGGGACAAGTTTTCACTAACTTTTCCATGTTTACATCATTTTTTTTTTTTTTGAGTGACTGCTCATCTTGTCTTTCCATACAATATTTCTTTTTTTATCATGCACAGAGTGCTGTGGCTTTTTTTGTGATTTTTTTGTTCTAATCACTTTCCAAGGTAAGAAAATGGTCAAACCTGCAGAAAATGGCTTTTCTGCTAATACTTTCTGGTTTAAAATGAAACTGATCACACAAACCTTTAGATAATGACATTTCTGATGTTTTATGCTGACATCATGAGCTAACAACAAACATCTAAAAACAGCAAGGGATTCTGCCAAAATTTTCTCATTTTCTATATCGTAAACTAGATGGCATTGCTGATAAACTTCATTCTTTTTTTCTCGTAAATTTGAATTACAGGCATATAGACATCTATATCAAGTGAAGAAAAATTTGTTTTTTTTTTACCCCCCCCCCCCCCCCCCCCCAGTTTTGAAGTTTTTCAAGAAAGTTCACGTTTTAGGCCTAAGATTTTCAAATTCCCCAAGACTTATCTCTGTGTAACTCAAGTACATTTTCAACAAGAACTTGATAAATAAAGTCATGACATGGCCATCTAAATTACCATAGGCCTACCAATACTTTCAGCAAAATCTGATCCCAACCAGTGATCAGCCTCTCATTTGCTGTTCATGTTGAGGCTTTGTACTTGTAGTGGCTTATTCGGACTGCGAAACATCATGTTAGTATCAATGATGAATCTGCCAAAGGTAACTGAAAATTCTTCTGTGATTCTTATATTGTTGATATGTGGTGGTCTGCTTTCTTGAGTCTCCCTCACTGAGTCATTGTAGAGGAGTTAAAATGAAAGCCGGTAATGACACAAAAACAACCAACGTAAATCTAATATTCAAACAACTCACAATGGCATTTGCAATTCCTGTTTTTGCCTGTCCACCACCACCAGCAACAAGAAAATGTCTTTCGTCCAACGAGCGGACAGCGTAGAGAGGAAAGTCTGTGTGTGCCAGCAGGACACCTCGCACAGGTGCCATGTTGTTCTGGCTGAACTTCTGCACCGGGGAACTGCTCATAGGGCTGCTGATACACAGTGTACAGCCGATGGTCATATCACAAGAAAATAGATTATGGAGTTTTCTTCCTTTTTAAGATACAGTGTTTAACAAAAAATCCAATTCAATGAAAAAAAAAGTGGATTAAGTATTTCATGGCTCATCAGTTTTTTTTTTATTCCCGCTTCACACCCCTTTTGTCTTATTTGTTTGCATCAAATTCAGTTCTATCGGTTTTAAAATTTAAAACGTATCATAATGTATTGTAGATTTTGGTAGTATTGCATATATTTGATGACAAATACTAATCATATTGTGATAATCATTAGCATTAGCATTTTATCATGTCATAATGTCAGATTTAGTTATGAGGATTTAGACTGATAAGAGAATTTAATTTTTTAAAGTTAATTGAAACCGATGAATGACCTTCGAAAACTGTTACTTAATATAATTTAGCCGTTCAATGAACTGAACGACTGCCGCATATCTTAGCCGTGAAAGGGAAGATGCCGGAATAACAATTCAGCCACCCCTCTCTCTATTTTCTTACAACAGAACCATAGCCTCCGTAATGTCGTTATTTACACGGAAAAAGTTTTATTTACGACAGATCCATCCAGATTGTAAACATAGGGCAACAGTAATCGAATCTACCAATAATTAACTTAAACATTGTAATTGTTTATAGAATAAAAGAATTATACAGTGGCCCAGGTAGCATAATTTTTGAGTGATTGAATACCCTCATTGGCATAATCGATGTTAAAGTGAGAATTAATTTATTCTCACGTACCAAATTTTATTGTTTTATTTTTATGTGTATCACATAAATTATTCGAATCCATTTTAGACAAAGACAGAATAAGCGGTCTCGAGTACCCAAACGATAACATCGCGCACGTTTTTCTTTTCAACGGATGGTGAAATGCATGTGCTCAACACACACTGAGCTGATGTCAGACCTACACAGTATTTAAAAACTGTAGGAGAGACGCTGTGGGTCTAAGTCGATTAATTTTCTGTCGGCGGGAGAAATATCGGCTTGGCCAATAAAACCGAAACTAGGGGAGGGCTTTTTTAGACGGAACGTAACCTCATTATTGAGTGTTATTTTTTTAAACGTACCATAAACCGTTTTATTGTGATTTTAAAGTTAGTTTTAATTCTTACTGTGGAGTTTCTGACAAAGACACCTTGGTAAGTTGTAACAGTGTTTACTTGTCTACTGGCCTCATAAACTGCATTGACCTCAGAAATTCTAATAGATCTAATAGTTCAGTCTCTCGACTGCATGCTAGATCTAGATCTAGTCTACTTTGTTCATCACACCAAAAATGTTGGCATTAATTAATTAAAAACATCCCGTCAGGAAAGGATAAGGATTTTCCAGGTTTGTGGTGTCATTATTATCAGTATTAGTATGAAATCTAGAATATTTATACATATTGAAATATTTGAGTGAGGTATATCATTTTTTTCAGTATCATAGGAAAGGAGCTGATGTAAACGTGGGATGAGGCCATGATTTTTAACTAGTGCCAAAGTGTTGCAGTTGGGAGCGAAGACATTCTGAAACTGTTCGGTGCTGAGGCCATTGCACTCCACTGCCCTCTGTCTTAAGAACCCTGTACACCTTCAGTCCAAACTGATCGGTTCCGACTTAAATTCAGATAACCACAAAACTGCATGTGCGCCACTCGTCGCTGTTCATCCATACCATACAGTTCTGCCTGCCAAGTCCAGGACAAATAACAATGGGCAATGACTTCTATATTTAGTGATAGCTGCTATCTTTTAAAATAAGCACTGAATAGGGCAGTTACGCGCAGACTTTGCTAAATTTGATACATGAATTCAAGCCATTAGATTTTCAATTTGATCAATTTCGAAACTTGTTTAACACCACTTGTTTTCTTCTCACTAGACACAATTCAAAAGAAGATAGGTGATACATCACCAGCGCAAAGGATGGGCAAAACTGCTGTTGAAAAACAAGGGGGCAGAATATTTTAGCGAACTGACAGTTTGGAATCAATTTCAGTGATTTTTGTCATTTGTTCTGCAGTTAAGCTTGAGGTTGATCATTTTGGTTAGAACTATCAATTCCCACAATATGTGTCTAGCCAGCCTTAGTTTTATCATAAAAACATTTTATTGCATTTTAAAAATTCTCAAAGATTAACTTTTTTTCATATAATTTTTTTTTAATGTCCAGGAGAAATGAATAATAGAGATCAAGAGGAAACAGACGCTGTAGATTTTGCAGCGGTGAACGGTCAGTTTGATGATGCAGATGCAAGCAGCGGAGAAGACCAGAACCCAGACAACAGGTGACCAAACTAGATTGTTTGCAACAAAAGCTTCAAAATCATGTTTCACAGTTTTTATTGTAAATTTTCATATATGTGCTGCTTATTAAGATCCTCCTTCCTAAGTTTAAAAATTAATCAGCCTGTTTCTATGACGTAGACAGCCATAGTTCTTTTTTCTTATGTTCTTTGAAGGACAGACAGGATTTTGTCCCAGTTTCTCAGATGTTCTTTGTTATGTGTACAAAAAAAATTTCAGATAGTTTTAATATAGAAGATCAGATCTAAAGAATGATTCTCTGGTGACCTCCCATGGACCCAGAAGTTTAAATCATCATGTTTCAGATCATGTATACTGGCTGACCCCTCTGCTTTGGGCCATTTTGGAAATCCTGCTTATAAATGTTATTACAATTATTGTCACATGATCCTTTCTAATCCAAACAGAAACATTATTATGGAAATTGGCCGCATGAAAATGAAGTTTAAATGGTTTATTCATGAACTAGAAAGAGATACTTAGTTGACACACATATTGTCTCAGCCCATCCTGGTTCTTCATCCACGAGAGGTTTCGGTACATGTCAGTGGAGATCATATTCACAGTAACTTTGTACGAATTGTTCATATTGCCTTAGTGTACCACACGTATTCTCTTAGTAGTTAATCATGCTCAGTTTTAATCCACTTTTGCCTTTTTTTCTTTTCAGATTGTCTTCAGATATTTCAGGTACAGATAAATTCTAGAATAAAGTTGTCTTAGTATGTTGATACAAAAAATGCATTTGTCTCATAGCCAGTCAAAATGAGATGTATGTCAATTTTTTACCAGTTGGGGTTTTTGGTATCATGTGAAAGTTTATGTCATACCCTTTCAGATAGTGAAAACAATTTTGAGCTAGCTTTATTCTAGCCAGAGATATTGCAGTTTAAAGAGACACGGAGGGACCCCTAGTAATGACCGAAATTTCAAGAAAATCGACTTTAAATGAACGGTTGAACTCATAAATCTACATACCTACCTCACAAAAACCCGATTTTAATGAAGAAATATTTATAAATCGAGGATAAGACCAATATTGTTTTGTTCAGAATTGAATGCACTTTCGATTTCTGCAATAAAAAAAAATTTGTTGTCTGACCCCCACATCACATTAAAAGCCTGATTTCTCCATTGTAGCCCAGCGACTTACATCTCATTTCGATTGGCCATGAGACATTTAAAACTTTAATGAATGTTTTATATTCTTGAACTTTTTCTGTACTTGGTGTACTGTATTGTATGCTATATAATTTATTCTCTGGCGAATTTTCAGTTGAGAAACTTTTTATTGCTCAAATTTTTGATTGAAATGTCTTCTTGAAGAAAGAAACTCAGTTTCCCACTTTTGTACTTCTTGTAGTAGATTTGTCTGTATTCTTTTTACAAGAAATTTTGTGCCTGGAATTAGTGTCACTCTATGCACAAAAAATAATGATGATATATGTAGTCCATGAGACTATTTCCTGTCCACAGAATAGATCAGTAAAATTATTAAAAGTATCTCATGTTTTTTGCAATCTATCATTTGGCCTGCTGAGCACTTGGAGCACAAGTACATTGCCACAGATAAAGAATTGCTCTCACAGACTTGGGATCTGAAAACTTGATGGCAGGGTATTTTTAGTACTGGAGTAGATTTTCTGTATGTCTAACAAATGCTTGATTTATCTGATCACTCAGATCTTTAGATTGAATTGCTAGTGATGTGTCCTATGGCATAGCAAGTTTTGCCGATTATATCCATTTGAAATAATGTTTTGAGAACCTCAGAGGTAGCAGAGTGAAGGAATAAGTTTGAGACCTTACCTGTAATGAAGACTGATGTAAAAATCTTTTTAAATCAATGTGATGGTTTCAGATGATGGCCTTGATGATGAAGACAGTGATGATATCTTGGATGATGATGATCTACGAGATTACCAGAAATTTTGCAATGACTTCAAGGTAAGGGTTTGCCATTTGTCTTTATATTTTCATCTAAAAACGTGATGTGGATTAAATTAATGCACTACAAGAAACCTGGTGATTTTTTAATCATTTTTGTAAGCTTTTTACAACATGTAAAGTTCTTGAATTTGAAATCAAAACAAGCACAAGATGATGATAGTGAAGCAGTCAGTAAGAAGGGAAAAAAAAATAGTTTCAAATTTCAATTTGCTTTTGTTTGTTGCTATTCCAAGTATTCAGTCTCTTTGGATCATCTAGTTTCCTGTTCCAGTATAGTTGTATGTCTGCTTCATTGTCTGTAGTGGTCATCTGAATTAGACAGAAACTGAAGTAAATGTTTCAATCAGATTTTGTTTTGGCCAGTGACTTTGTGATCATTGATTGCAGTCACTTCATCATACAGACAGACAGAAGTCAGAATCACTCAGTGTTTGTCTACTAAACATGTTGGTTTAAAGTAGTGGATGATAGAGAATTGCAGCGTTCATTGATTCTGTTCTGCAGCAAAGCTCCTTTACGTTACGTTCTATATATGTCTTTCAACCTCCTGGTGGAGGTTATCTCGACGGTTCTTTGTCAAAAAAGAAAAAAAAATTCCTGTCTTAAAAAATCCTGTCTTCACTTTTGACAAAAAAAAAAAGAGAAAGAAAAGAAAAAAAAAAAAAAAATCGAGAGAAAAAAGAAAAAAAAAAGAATCCTATCTTTACTTTTGACATTGATAAGTGATTTCACATCAGAATTGGAACAATGTCAAGATGGCTGAACCAGCAATAAAATTCTGTAGTATGTATTCACTGAACTGAAATGAATTGCTTGGTATTGATAATTTAATATTTGCTGACTTGCGTTGGCCTTGGTATTCCACATCTGTGGTTTTTTGATAACGTTTTTTCTCTTGTTCCTTTTCATTTCTTCTGTTAGGTCCAGACAAATGGGTCGGGTCAAGGGCAACTTCACACGCACATCAACAAAATCAGCTTAGGTGAGTACATCAGAAAATCTAAAGTGGTGGAGTTGGTTGTAGTTGAAGGTAAAATAATTGTACCAGATGGCAAGGCAAACTGTATGTCCTTTTTTAGACCTGAAAGTCGTTTTTTTTGTGTGTGTCTTCATGCTATAATTGTTGCAGAGAAATATGAAATGCGACACGATGAAATCAGGTTCTCGTCAAATTTTGAGCATATGCAGTTAATGGTATCGTTGTAAAGATTATTCATTTCCCTTGCAGTGTGTGAAAAAAATTTTGTTCTACCTTAAGTAGAAAATGAGATATTGGCAGTTAAGGACGATGGGGGTAATCTGTTGCCATAGCTGAATTTAGTGAGAAAATGGGGGATCACTTTTGTAAATCCTTATTAATCCTTTTTAGGCCATGCCACTAAATTACAATTTTTAGGCTTTTTACTCAATCTATTCCAGCAAATTAAACTCTGAAACGCATTTTTAGATTGATATAGAAGGGTTTGGTGAAGAAGAAAATTGTGTTAAAAATTCATTCACTGTTGAAAAACGTGATTTCTCTGGTCGGCTGAGTTTGATGAGCGCCTGATGTCATCGTGTCATGTCTCATATGTAAAAGAATCTTCTACCCACTGTTACCTTATATCTCTGTGTTTTAAGCCTTTGAGTTTTGATGATGTAGTGCTGTATCTGATTCAGTATTTTCTTTCTTTTTTTTTTTTTAATAGGGAATTACAAGGATGGAAGGTAAGTCACACAACTGTGTCTTTCTTTTTTTTCTCTTTATTCAAAATGATTTATTCCAATTTTTGTTTTTTTTTCTTCTTTCTTTTTTTTTTTTAGGAAATAAAATTCACATGAGTTTGATTATGGTTACTTTGAGATTTATTAAGAGGTTTGTCCTAAGGGAAAAGAAGTGATGGAAAAAGTTTAAATTATTTCCGTCGCATGCAGAAGTTTTTGAGCATTTGTATACTGTAAATCTGCAATAAAACCCATAGAAAGGCTTATGGACTCTAAAACTGTTGAATGTATCCATCTGAAATGTGGCACACAATCTTGTTGCATAAAGAACTGTTTTTATAAACCTAAATCCAAAAAAAGGTTATTATGTTTGACATTATTCTAAACAGGTGATAATAATTAAATAGTAAACTCGCAAGAGTGTTTGATCTGAATTGAACATTTGATAAAATAACACGTTCAAAACAAACATGTTTTCTTTGAGTAACATTCTGTTTAATCATCCAAAATATCATTATGGAGGTGCGCATGCTTAGCATATGCCTCAGGGCTCCGGGCAGTGCTGGTTTGATCAAAATTTAAATAATCTCCCACGAAAGCCATGGGTTCTCCTCTAGTTATCGATAATGGAGCCAAATTGACCATAAGTTTGATTTGTGAAAGAATTTCAGGTTTGCGGTGAGACTCACCCCTCTAATTTGTAGGATTGGAATTCTTTGATATTGTTCCTGATTTACCAAACTGTTCTCATATAGCACTGTTAAGGCTATCTCCTGAAGGAAATTGAGATTTATAAGAACAAAAGAAAAAGAAGGGTGAACATGATTGATACAATAAGTTTGATGATGAATTTGTCTCAGCAGTTGAATATGCCTGAAAACCTGTATTCTTTATATAGAAGATTAAAATTTAGAACCACAAGATTTACTGTAAATGTTTAAAACTTTTTTGTGCTGGTCTTTTTCTAATCGGATCACACAGTTTCACGGACATGTTCAGTGTGTCCAATAATGTTTCGGATATGAGGTGAAATATTGCAATTTCCATTGATACATATTTCAAACGCCTTGGTTAATTTTAGTCGACGCAGAGATAAGTCTCAGCAAGCCACTGTGGAACAAGTACTGGATCCACGCACCCGAATGATTCTGTACAAATTGTTGAGGAATGGGACATTGCTGGAGATTAACGGAGCAATCAGCACTGGCAAGGAAGCCAATGTCTATCATGCCACTGCTAAGGATGGCTCAGACAGAGCCATAAAGGTGAGGACAATACTTGCACTCAAACATTTTGAAGTTGCTCACCATGAGAGGATCTGTGTTAAGTGATGTAGTACAACTCTCAAAAGGGGAGTAAATCTGTACATTTTGTGCACAGACATGAGAGGACAACATCCACAATTGGAGCTGGCCTTATTTTGTGTACAATTTTATGCTTTGGAACAAGGAATACCTTTATGTATAATAAATATGGCAAAAGTACAGCAAATTTAGTGATTTGATACGGGTTCTGCATACTTAATGTGACTGCAACTGTTGCTTTCAATGGAACTGGATTTGTCTAAATGTGGTGGAAAAGACTACAGATTACTAGGATATCTGGCAGTTTTGTTATAGTTGTAGGGTGTGATCCTTTTGTCATTTGCATTTATTGAATTGACAATGATTTATTTTGCATCCTTTTTTCAGATCTACAAAACATCAATTTTGATATTCAAGGATAGAGAGAGATATGTGGCTGGAGAATTCAGGTGAGGACAGTGCATGTTTTTTTTTTTTTTTTTTTAGTCTAACCATACTGTTGTGAAAGCAAGTACAAAAATTATCCACCCATAAGTAAACAGTAAAATAAAGCCAAAAAAAAAAGGACATTTGCAGTGCCATTGCACATTTATGTCTCCAGTGTTGAAATCAATTATCTCAGTCAGCTAGGGACACTCAGCATACTTATTTTACTTTTTGTCTTTTCACTGTAGCAGAAAATCTCTCAATATAGCTGATGTGCCAGGTGAAATTCTAGAAATTCATGCTGGTCCTAGTCATGGGAATTATTTATGAAGATTTGTATTCTAGTAAGTCACACCATTGAGATGAGAGGGTCTGTTCCGGTGAATGACAATGAACTATTCATTGTCACACAATCAGCTGTGACATGAAATAGACCATTAGTCGTCGAACAACCAGAGAGATTTGAAAGAAAAAAAATGTTTACAAACCCTGAAGTGCCAGACTCTAGTGGGAGAGTAGTAAGAAAACTGCTTTCAGACTACCTGTTGAATTCTGTATGGTATTTTGTAGTCAATCATGATTTCTCTATTTTCTGTCAATGACAGATTTCGCCATGGCTACTGCAAATCCAATCCCAGAAAGATGGTACGTTTGTGGGCAGAGAAGGAAATGAGAAATTTAACCAGGTAAGAGGACAAAGCTTTTGGTGTCAGTGAGAAAAACATGTAGATCTATCATAGAAATTAAATATGCCATAGTTGCATTATTTCATTTTTTAAAATAAAATTTATTTTTTTTTTCATTCATGACGGTTACAGATAGAATGGCATTATTCCTCGCCATAGGTTTGGAACTGTTAGCCATATGAGGACGGAATATGAATTTTTGAAATTGCATCATTGAAATAGTACAATACATTGCAATTGGTAAGTGCTAGGATTTAACTTGAATTTTGGCGTGCAAGCTTTTTTGGTGTGGATGTCCATGTTTCCACTGATACTTCAAATGTGGTCTTGTAATGGATTTTCATTTTTTTTTTTTTTAAATTTATTTTTGCAGACTGCACAAAGCAGAAATTCCATGTCCAGAGCCCATCCTGCTTAAGAACAATGTGCTGCTGATGGATTTTGTCGGGGAAGATGGAATGTAAGGGTTTTTACATCTAGGTCTGAGTTAGAGGTCTTACCTAAGTCACAAGTGCTTTGTCTCCTCAGAGTGTTGATGACACATGTCTAAATAATGTGAAAAAGAATAATTTGAAATACTTTTTAAATGATGATTAGTGGCAGGCTGTGTTGTTGCACAATACAAGAAGTTGATCTTCTACCTGCATGTAGCATTTCTTTACTGGTATTTATTCAGTTATGATTTACTAACTGAAAAGTGCTCTTGATACCATTTTTTTTAATTTGTCAATTATTTTGACAATTTCATAGATACAGATTGTCATGATATGAGATTGACAAGGAATTGTCCCCAGGATTTGAATTCATAAATTTCATTTACTTGGGAGAAAACATATTTAAATATGTTGTCTCTGCAGTTTATGCTGGTGCACATATTAGGATTGTATTTTGAGTTCTCAAGAAATTTGTTCTTTTCTCCAGAGCTGCCAAACTGCTGAAAGACACTGTTTTGCCAGAATCCAAAGCCAGAGAATTGTACCTCCAAATCATCCTGATTGTACGCAAGATGTACCACGAATGCAAGCTCATACATGGAGATCTCAGTGAATTCAACATCTTGTATGTTTACATCATGCCATCTTTCTTTTCGTAATTCTTGCATTTTACCTGCCTGTCAGAGAAATGAAGCAGAGTTGGACAACGCACCAGCATATACTCATATTTCTTTGCAGTAGAATATAGAAAAAAAATGAGGATGGTACTGTCACAAGCACGTTGGGTACGAATTCATTTATTAGGTAGAGATGGTGCCGACATTGAAATTCTTGAAAGTTTTTTCATTTGGGACTCTTTGTTGTAAGCATCATTAAATTGGACTAGGAAATGGCAGTCCACATATTGTTAATTGACCAACAATTGTGCGTAGAACCAGTCAGTGGGGAAATCAAGAGCCTTTATAGGTCAGTCTACAGATCACACACTAACACAGTTAAAACGAAATTTGCGGGGAATGGAAATCATTTTCGTTCTATCGCTAGTTTGTTGTATCTGAAGAGACTAAATTGAAACAGGGATGCAAGTTTAATTATCGAATTACCTCCCCTGATTGAAGTGTGTCTGCATGGTGACCTTATGTCTTAAGGCCACTCCATTTTTTTGGTTGTTCTTGTTGTTGTAGGTATACATACATAAAAATGTGTGGTTTTGTAGCTGTTATGCCGTTTGTGATTTTTTTTTTTTTTTTTTTTTAAATTCTTCAAGACAAAGTGGAGTTTGGAATGGCATACTTTCTGCAGATATCCGATTTTTTCAGTAAACCTTCATCA
>JBCEWB010712955.1:0-17059 GCA_039654565.1 Peronia peronii | reverse complement strand
GTATGTGAGCATGTCTCGAATCGTATCTGTATACCATGGTATGAATTTGTGTGTATGTTGTTGCCTATGTTTGTTTTCAGGCATATTTTGTTCAACATTTTGGTTCTGCTGTAAAGCGTTTCAAGCCCTCCAGGGGTGAGGCGCTATATAAATGCCCTTTATTATTATTATTATTATTATTATTAGATATCTGCACAAAGACAATGTCATCCTCGGTTCCCGAGAGACAACTAACGAATAAACCAAAAAGGGCAGGAACCATTAGATCATATCACACAACACACATATACATAGCAGAGAAAGCTGTTCTTATTTACATAGAGACAATTCTTCAATTAACACAAACATCAACTAATCATAGCAGCCAAGACATAGTCAGGTGATTGTGTCACTTTTCAATCTGCCTAGGAACCTGTACACCTAAGAACCGGCTTTTTCTGTCTCTTGGTATTGGGGCTCTTAGGCAGAGACCACATTACATCGTTACTTTTTTTTTTTTAATACATGCTTGATGAAATGATATAGCAAAGCTCAGAGAGATAGTATTATCAGAGAAATAATATTAGTTGTACAAAACTATCTCACAGCAGATTCACAACACATCTTTTCCAGTATATATAGCTTAACTATAAAACACCATGACAAAAATGTACAAGATAAAGAGAAATACATACGTTAAAAAATAGACAATTACATATGTTCAAAAGTAGAGAAATACATATGTTCAAAAGATACACTTCTTAAAAGTGCATACACATCACATCTTATATAAGAAAAGAAATTAAATAACAATCATCTATTGCTGCACATTCATGGACCATACAAAATTTTTCACAAAAACTATGTAGAATATTATCTTTCATGTTATTTCTGCAGTTTAAACATGATCATTTTGAATTGAGAGAGAAAAAAGCAAGAACTTAATCCACGGACTGGCAACATTTAAACTGATATTCTACAAAAGTGCCAATGTAGATTTTAAAAATTTGGCATCCAAAATTGTTCACCCAAGGTATGTGCTAATTGTCAAAAACAATGATATGCATCATGCACGTATCAAGAGAAAGTCTGAATTTTAGTTATTTCATAAACTGTCATTCAGCCCACTAACTGATAAATCTTAGATGAAATTTAAAACAAAAAAAGAAGTTTTGGGGGATTTAAAAAACATAAACAAACAATCTACAACTGCTTCCTGATAGCAATGATGCTCAAGCATTGCCAAGCTTGTAAAGCATGGTAGGTGTGAATGACCAATGGAGGAGAAATCATCTTGCAAAACTCAAATATTTCTCAACTTTTATATGAACCATCCCACTGCCCACACAATTCTAGTATCGTTTCAACCCAGTCAAACTGATCATTCTCTCCATCTCTCACATTTGTATATATACTATGAAACAACTGTATGGTACAAGGACAGAAACTGTTACTGTCCGTCACTTAATGACAAATCTCTACTGCACCGTGCGGTGAACAGAAAAAAAAACTTCTGAAGCAAAATCACACAGATGCAGTCTTCCTCAGTAAAATTCATTTCCAAGACTAAGGAAATAGAAGAAGAAGCGGAAAAAAAAGCCAGACCCCCCCCCCCCCCCCCACCTCAACCCCTCAATCCCCCTCTCTTTTGAATTCCCACTTTCCCATATCCACTATTTTGTTTCATACATTTATGTCACAGTTTAAATGAGATGGAAATGCAAATAGCACTAAGTCAATTTTTTTTTTTTTTTTTGATCTTTCACGTTATGTCCCCTGCCTTGTTTACAATACTAACCCTATGATGAGCTCAGTTCTCTGTTGTTCTATCTCCATTTTTCACATTTTGAGAAAAGAGATTGGACAAAATGATTTTCAAAATCTACCTTTTTGGGCAAGTGATCGGTGAAATAATTACGTTATATGACAGATAAATTATCCCTCTTTCATATGACATATATATCTCCAAATAGGACAAAAGTGGAGATAGAGCAACAAAGAACTGAGATCACACTATGCTGTCTGTAAAAACATGTCCAAAGTCTAGCTACATTGATACCAAAACACAGGAGGGGACACAATCAGAGATTCCAATGAGTTATTGCAAAACTGGTCACATGACTAAGGGATTGTTGCTCGCATACTTATTTGTGTCCATGCTCTGTATATGGCAGATAATTCTTGAGGAATGATAAGTATCCAAACATGTCGACGTCATTTCCCTTTCGGTGTGTGAAAAAAATTTTGTTCTACTATAAGTAGAAGTCAAGATATTGGTAATTAAAGACAATGGGGGTGACGTGTTGCTGCAGCTAAATTTAGTAAGAAAATGGCCAATCACTTTTGTTAATCCTTATTAGGCCATGCCACAAAATTAGAATTTTTGGGCTTTAACTCAATCTATTTCAGGAAATTTAACTCTGAAATGCATTTTTAGATTACTATAGAAGGTTTCTGTGAGGAAAAAAAATGTGTTAAAAATTCATTCACATGACTTCTCCAGTCGCCGCAGTTTGCCAAGCACTTGATTTCGTGTCACATCTTAAATATATAAAACAAAACGTGACTTCCTGACAAAATCAGCACTGGATATATAATGTTACTGAATTACATAAGGCAGTCTTCAACAATTTGTGTTCACATCAGGTTATTTACAGAATGTTTTTCTTACAGAGTGTGACGTTCTATTCAAAATTATTTCTCTTTCTGAATAGCATTGTGATCCAATGTCTGTCAGGTTTACAACATTGCATTTGACGTTTGTGCTGAGCTGCTCATGTGAAAAGGACAGGGGCCGTCGGTCCACTGAAGAGCAAAAGAAACAAAACAAAGTTTACCATACAAGTGCCAAAAAGTCTCTTCCTGACCAAACTGACAATTTTCTAAATGAAATATACAATGATTAATCCTAACAGACTTGGTGAAGACAGCTATCGAATAAAAGTATGAATGGACTCATTCGGAATCTGGAAATGGTCACGTGATCAGGGAATTCACTCATTTCCTTTTCATGGCTGACAGTATTGTTCGATGACGAAAACAAGAGAGAATGGAAATTATCCACTCTCGCCAAAGTACCAACACAGATATTGATGATGTCATTTCCGGACATTTTTAATCACCCATTAGAGAAAGCAACAAGGAAATTGCGGTTTCCCGACATTTTTTGCCTTAATGCTCCAAACAAAAGTGGAGCGTTTCCAACAATGGGCAGTAGTACAGGAAGTAGGATCTATAAAATAGCCGTAGTGCAGGGAGGTCTGAGAAATTCACAATTATGGCACATTGGACCCTTTTATGTTGGTCTGCAATGGGTAAAGCCGACCTCACGCATTGAAACTGGAATTCCTTGATCATGTGACTAAACTTAGAGATTCAGAACGAGTCCATTGCATAGATGTAATATCAAATTTAAAATCTTCCACGTAAAACTGACTGAAGTTACGATGACAACTGTGACTTAGCATTTTTTTTTCTTTTCACCGTCAATGAGATCAGATTTTCAAATTAGTTGTAAATTATTATGAGACTACAAGAGAATGCACGGCCTTCATGGGAGATCTTTAAAATACAGGTCCAACCGATACTGCCCTGCGACTAAAAATATATGGTAAGCATGCAGACCTCGATGTTGGTATTCTGGATGAACTGACCGTTTCTCAAAGAAACAGTGTTCATTGTTTTGGATAGTCCGCAGCAGGAGTGGAAGATCTATAACATAATGTGTAATTTTTTCGAATGTACAATTCAGATCAAAGTCCCTCACGAATTTACTATTCAATAGTAGAGTCTCGATTAAATGCATCTCCCAGAAATTTTGTGTGTCTATTTTTAGAAGAGGGGCAGATATCAAGCTGCACTCACTTGCATTCAATGATGGTGAATAGTAAAAAGTTAGTTTCGGGGCGGAGAACATTTTGTTTTTGCAAGAATTTTTACGAAACAGAGGGGTCTCCGTGTAATATTAATTTTGGAAATACACACCTACATAGATCTAAATCTATATCCTACATATGGCTCTGACATTCCTTCCTCCTCATTCTTTTCTGTCTCCCATCACATTAGATCTAAGCTGCATAAAATGTTTATTCGTTCATATATCTGTGATACTAATAAGCCTTGCATTTTACACATCTAGGTGATTTTTTTCATTCGTAATAATAATTTCATCCCAGGCCAAGATTTAGATCTAGATCTAAATTCAGATCTAGACTAGACTAGATCGAGATCGAGGTCTAGATAAAGTGAGATCTAAACTCTTGATTGGTTGATGGACTTTTCTAGCAAATCAGCAGATCTAGATCTACATCTACCTTAACATGAGCTGAGATCAGCCATAAAATGTGAAATGAACGTAATGAATTGTATTATCGTTAGTTTTATATATTAAGCATTTTCATAATAATCATGTTTGAGTTCAGTTAATATGCTTTCCATTTTACCATTTGAGCATTGTGAGGTAACCTTGTTTTGTTAGCTTTATGATACCAGAGGTGGAGAAAGATGAGAATAATATAATCAAGATACAGCAAAACTCTGCTCACGCAAGTATGTCTTAACTAATACAATGTTTATTCCGCATACTCTTGTTCACAAGACCTTAGATTAGGCCCACGTTGTTTTTTTTTAATAAATAAATAAAAATACTGAAAAAAAAAAAAAACTTGGACAACACTCTATCTTGATCTGATGTTGGGGTTTCATTACGATGGACCCTAGACGATAAATTATATCTACACAAGTTATCTTCCTGCACAGTTCAGTTCTCTTCCTTCTTTAGCTTTGTTAATTAAACCTTGATATAAAATATACCTTGGTATTGAGTATAAATTCTATACATTTATCCAGATTCTGGGTCTTTGAAAGTAAAATACATGTATCTTGACTTAGATCAGCCACATAGTACTAGATGATCTATAGATCTAGATGTAACTCCTGTCAGATAAATTAATAATATTGTAAACTTAAACTATGGATAAGCAACATAAATCTTGCTGTTGCTTTGTTAAACAAAAGCACACGCTCAACACAAACACTCGCCTTCAAGCACACGAAATGGTGATAACCAATGTTGCCGATAGCTATGCAGGTGATTGCATCGCTTTATTCACTCCATACATCTTTCTCATTGTGTTTTGAGCTGTGGAAATCTTTTGAAAGTCACAACTTTCATATCTTCATGATTTTTTTCATCTTGAGTCGCATTTACACACGTCCCAACAGCATGTTTTGATCTTCCGATTTAAACCCTCAATGAATAGGCCTTGGCCTGATTGTTTACACACAGTGTAGTCAACTCCCCCTTTCTAAAAATAGATGCTGGGAGTTTCGCAAAATGTGCTAATCGAGACAAGTCTATTATTATCACCTTTTTTAGAATAACGTCAGAATATGTTTTTTTTTTCAGGTTTATGTGATTAGAAACAAGATCTTTATGCAACAATTTCAGATGGATGCATTCAGCAGTTTTCTAGTCCATAAGCCTTTTATGTGTTTTGTTGTAGATTTATAGTATAGATATAGATATTTTAAGTACAAGTTCAAGCATTTGAAACTGCAATTTTGAAGAGACGAAGGCTTACGGCAAAAACATTGTCTTGACTGGTTACTCAGAGCAAACTAGGAGTCTCTTGAATAATTACCTGAATGATTCCATGTTCTGACATCTGAGATGACTGAAAATGATCTTTTAACAATGCTTGTGAAAAGCTTGAATGCAGGCGATATCCCTCAGCCTCATTAGCAGAGTCTCCACACTGATGATACAGATCTAGAACACAGAAAAGACCAATTAAAGGATGTACTGAAATATCTCTGTTATCCTAGTGAAAATGACAGCAAATCTGACCAATTCTCTTGCACTGTCTAAAACCAGGAAAAGTAGGCCATCAATTCTGTTATAAATAATAAAATATCAGTGAACACAGCCCAAATCAATACTGCCAAGTGACATTTCTGTGACAATTTGACTCCTCCACACATTTTTGCAGAATGTAAACATTAAATGAAAAACTCTTTACATTAAAAATATCTGCAATAAACAAGTCATCAGGAACACCATTCCATTTAATAACTGGAATCTTTTTCTTACTAACAGATATGTCAAAATTTAAACTACAAACCTTTTACTCATAGTGAGAATAGCATTTCACATAAGCTTCTAAAACACTGCTAATGAAAAGAAATATATCTTGATGTATCTGCCAGGAAAATTTTAACAACGATAAGATTTACACTTCCATTCAACTTCTACAAACCTTTTAACAATGATGATGCCCATAATTGGACATGAACATCCGGTATTTTCCCCGCAAGCTGCATGGCTGGTGTAACAAGGTTCATGGCTTCCTGTGGAACAGGACATGGAAGCACATCAAGGACTCGAGTCTTCTATAGCACAGCTGACATACTTTCTTGAAAAATTTGTGATTCATTTACAATATCACACAAAATTTCCTCAACATTACAAAGATCAACATAAAAGTCACAGTACATGACATGTCAGTTTCAAAGGTAAATAAAGCCCACAAAATGATCAGCAACTTTAAGGTTTAACCAACAAATTTTTAAAAACTGCAAATTTAACATTATATCACAATATTAAAAAAAAGAACTCTTAAATGTTGGTGGCAAGTAAGCAGCAGCAAAGGGGATGCCATAGGTCTGGAGAAGCAAGCTTAGAAATGTCATGCATCTATCACTTTGAATTTCATCCCACAGGGATGTCAAACTCTTTTCACAAAAAAGTCAGAAAAGTTTTCACAAGATCCTGGGATGAGACTGTAAAATTATAAAAATAGTGGAAATTCCAAGAACTAAAAAGATCTTATACACTGTGCCGTCATCATAATCATCACACGTGAATAGACTAGCTCTCGATCTATTTTCTAGATCTAGATTGCGAAATCTGCCCTCTTACACTAGTCTTTCTAAGATCACGGACACATTATTTATTGTTGCCAGTACTCTGATGTACTGAGTTTTCATCAACAACTCTCATGCATCAACTTGACTGAATGTGGTCAGGTGTGAAGAATTAAACACTATGAACTTTGAGTTCAATCTCGATCTTCAAACAGCCGCCAAACAACAGTTCGACTATCATCAGGCATGAACAAAACTCTTTTGTTTTTCCGTTTTCACTGTTATTGTGAGGGACTTGTATCACAAATTATTGTAAAACCGCGATTGCTTTGTGGATCCAGCAAAATCGGCAGTTGAGCACCCAAAAGTAGGAAAGTCAGCGATGACTAAAAAAGTCGGAATTCTGACTAAAGTCGGAAGTTCAACAACCCTGATCCCAAAAATGATAAATTGTCAATGGAATAAATTGATTTTCAAAAAAATGTGAAACTAAAACATGAATACTTCATTTATCCATAAGGAAATACATGAAAAAACAATGTTAAAACTTGCTGAGTGCGAGTTCTGCTATCATATAACTTACTTGTGTATTCCCCAAGGACAGGAAAATATGTCCCAATAATACCAAAGAACACGATGTAAGTCGGTTCAGATCTTCAGCATTGGCCATTTTCAGTGTCTCCCTCAAGCATCTCCTAAAAAACACAGACAGTGATCATAATCAATAGCAAAACATTGCAACATAATCATCATCATCATCATTTTCTGAAAATGTCCTAAAATATAAGACAACGGCAACTAATCAAATATACCAAACAGAAGCAAATAAAAATATGAAAAACTCAGTATGGTGGAAATTGAAAAGACTGGTACTGGTATCACTAGCCAAATGTTCAAATCTAGTTGGTGCTTAGTTAGGGCAATAGATCATCATCATCATTTTAGGAAATATGTCTTAAAATTAAGACGACTGTCCACCGGCAACTAATCAAATACACCAATAGAGTTGAAAAACAATATGAAGAATTTTAAATTGAGTTAATAAAATGAACTAATAATGCTAGCCAAATTTTCGAGCCCCCTTGGCTCTTCATCGGGGCAATAATGAAAACATATAAAATCGTCATCATCATCATTTTACAAAATATAACATTAACTCTGTCCAGAGTCATCAAGATACCAATGAGAATTTGTGTCAGTCAGATGGACTGTTTTGGACAATTGGCCCTGACAGAGCCCATTCTCTGTCCAAGCAGGACTGAACACGGAGTTTTCCTTCTTCTGGATGCATTGCAAACCAATCTGAGCCCTATTGGCTGAGGGAATCTCCCTATATAGCGTAGCGTACGCTATATCATTATGAGTATATCATTATCTGTATAAGCACTGACCGCACCAGTACTTGTTTGACTGTGGTAATGGGCTAAAGCTCTATCAATGTGCCGGATTCCCTAAAATCCCAGCTGAAAAAATGAAAACACATCAAACTTGCGTGAACTTTCCTTGTTCTCAAACTCGTAGATCTGAGTCTAAAGTTATAGACTGAGAAACAAATCTTAGAGTTTAACCTTTACTTGTTCCACTGCAAGAAATGCTACTGATTCAATCAGTTTAGAATTAGACAACATGAAGACTGAGGGGCAAAAACAAGAGATGTCTAGCTTTTATACTTTTAAGACTATAAAAATATATTTATTTCTATATTTATATCTGAGCCTTAGTTATCCTACCCAAAAATGATAAGAAGGAACAGCCACTGTTGTCCAGAGCAATGGTTTGAATCAATTGACTTAACAAACAAAAGACATAAAAAGTTTAAAACAAACAAAAGTTCAGTTTTCTCCTATGTGTAAAAGTGAACATATCCATTTCTTTCCCCCTGGTTCTCATAATGCAAATAAGATAAAATCACATGAGGGTAGACAAATATGTCTCAAAATAAAATTACTATGGGCTGTATAAATAACAAAATACAGCCTGTTATCTATTTTATTTCACACTAATGAAAATGATCTTGGTTCCTCTTAATAAATGAAAAAATAAAAATAGGTTGAGCTAATATCAGATACAGACCTAATGCAAACTACATAACACATTAAAGTTGTGTCACCTTACTGCATGCATTCAAATATAGAACTGGACTTACAAATTAAAACTACATGACAAATCATTAACTTCTATACACTCAATTTCTCTATGCAGCTGATTTTACCAGTATGATCAATCTGTCTGGAATGAAATTGTACCAAGAAAAAAGGAAAAATACTCTTTGTCTTTACAAAATCAACCTAAGAAGTCTCAGAAACACTATAAATATCTGACACAACTTCATCTTTCCTTCAAACTAAACTTGATCAGAGGTAGTTTGCTTCATGAATTATCTTCTCATTTTAATTTTTGTTTTTAAAAGATGGTCTACACAATCTATGCTTCAAGTTTAAGAGCTGCAATGCCACTTACTTTGCATCTGTAAAATTTGCTTGAAAGAAATACTGCAGACCTTTAACATAATATGCTGCTGCCTTCAAAGTATGTGATCTGTTGAACAAAACAAAACATTGAATTTTCACATGAAAAATGCTAAACAGTGAGTTAATTTTCTGCTGAACAGTGAGTTAATTTTCTGTTGAAAAGTGAGTTAATTTGCTAATGAACAGTGAGTTAATTTTCTGATAAATAATGAGTTAATTTTCTCATGAACAGTGAATTAATTTTCTGATGAACAGTGAGTTAATTTTCTGATGAAGAGTGAGCTAATATTTTCTAATATTAAAAACTTTATAAAAATCATTAATGGCAGAAAAATAAACAGGGATCATAAACTTCATGATTGCGATTCAAACCCTAAAAAAGGATATCTCTTTGTTACATGAAAGAATGGTAATGTACTGACTTCTGACCACAAGGAATAAATGAAGTTATACAACTCCTAAATTTTTTTTTTCCACGCTCTCAAGATAAGACGTACAAAATCACTCACAACACAACAAGGGTGATAACGAGAAAAATGAAGCGAAGTCAGATTTCAAGATTACCCTGTTTGAACTGTTTCTGGATTGATTGCTTCAAGTAAATTCAAAAGCTCTGTCTGCCGACTTGTGCGTAAATAAACAATGGCCAGGTTCAAGTTGATGAAATTCACCAGATCTGTACCCACCGTCATCTGCAAAATACATAAAAACATACGTGATAATTAAATGAAATAGTGTTCCTTTAACATGAGAATTAAATAAAATAATAAGTGTTGCTTTAACATGAGAACTGATTGAAATAATAAGTGTTCCTTTAACAGGAAAATTCACAGAAATAACAAGTGAAAAGAAATAATTATTGTACCTTTAACATGAGAATTAACAAAAATAGTTTGTGAAAAGAAATAATTAGTGCTCCTTTAACGTGAGAATTAAATAAAATAATTAAGTGTTCCTTTAACATGAGAATTGAATGAAATAACTAGTTTTCATTTAATATGAGAATTACATGAAATAATTAGTGTTCCTTTAGCATGAGAATTCCAAGAACTAATTAGTGTTTCTTAACATCAGAATTAAATCCACTAATTAGTGTTTCATTTACGGCTCGGTTTCAATGGACATGACTAAGCAAGGAGCATCATTTGCATCAATTCTTTGGTAAAATTTTATTTTTATTAGTTCACGATTATGTTTCCTGCATGAAAATTGTGAAAATTCCTAGAAGATAATATAAATAATGCTTCAACATTGAGACAAAAAAAAAAAAAAAGCAAATTAATTCATCTTACCTTTAATGCAGTTTTGAACTGAGCCTCTGCTGCATCCATGCAGTTCATTGACATGGCATACAAACCCTGCAATTACACACATAACAGAGACTGTGATTACACGTAGGGTTTACTTCATAAAACTCAACATAGAAATTAATGCCAGACAAGTGGGTAGATACAGATCCAATTATCAAGTCAAATGACAACTCAATTTTCCAGAATCTGGATACAATCTCCTTACTGATCTGCTTTATGCATCTACACCCACAGGTGCAAGCATATCAAAGCCTTCTCCACAAGAGAGTCTTTGAGCTTCTTATACCTATGAAATCCTTGTTTTGATATACCCATAGCCGACTTTCCATAATTTTCAAATCACATTACTAGATCTTATCTAGAAATGGCTCCACAGACTGCACATTCTGAGCAGTAAAATGCTTACCTTTGTTTCATTTACCCTTTTCACTAAAATGTCATTAGGAACAGCCAATATTATTACTGCGTTAGTTGATCTGGCACAGTTTCCCACAATCTTTAAGTCTCAGGACATAATCCTGATTGAGTATCAAGATATAATCCTGATTAATTCTTTGCACAATATTACAAGCAATAATGAATCATATATGGTATTCCCAATATGATTCAGGAAGAACAGATCTTAATATCGTGAAAATCAACAATTCTTCTCTGGAGTTCTGCATGCTCTGCTGACAAATGCACTGTGCCATATAGCGGTTCATGAAATGTCAGAAAATTTTAGCAGGTCAGTCGGTCGAATGTGATAATAAAACACAAAAACTTATGTTGGTGCTGTTAATAGACCTTTGCAAGTCTCCACTGGAATCTGGGTTGGCAATGGCTTTACTATACATATATTTTTTTTAAAAAAAGATTTTGTTAAAAAAAAAAGTCTTTATGATGCACTGTCCTCATCATCAGTTGGGAAGTGGCTACTCTGTCTAGATCTAGACTGTGCTAGGATAGACTCCACTCTTTTCTCACAGCATGGCCATATCATTTATTTTTGCCGCAGCATTAAAAAAGCTGACTTGCAATCAACAGCTTTCATGTGATCGCTCGACTGAATATTGTCAGGTTTGAGGAACTGAGTGCAATGAATGTCATGTTCAAAAATCTAAATAAGTTGCTAAATGACAGTCTAATGGGCCTTCATGATGAGCATGCATGGGATCATTGGACTACCATTTTCACGTTCAACATGCGAGACTTGTATGGCTTTTCAAAATAAATAAAAAGAAACACAATCAAACGGCCAAACAACCAAAAATAAACGAGTCGATGACAACCAGAAAGCTGAATTTCCAACTACAATCAGAAATTTGAGATCCCTGGGTTCACCTTCCACCAAATAGCTTACTTACTATTAATGTGTGAATCTGTGCACCATGGGTAGTAAATAACCTTGGCTGTTGCTGGCAAACATGACAGGCTTGGAATATCTAGAAAAATGGTGATAAAAGAATACTTTCAAAATGTGATGTAACAAAAAAAACATACGACCTTCTGAATACCCTGTATTGAGGTTCTACTTGAGACCACCCCAGAATGCAGCAAAACAAGAATTGTTTTTTCACTAAGTGGCATATTAATAGCTCTATTCCTATCTTAAGAACTGACGTGCAAGTTATTTAAATCCTTTTGTGTGAATACAGCAACTATTTCTCACACTTATTTTGATTTCACCCAGAGGTGTATGTAATGATACAGATGGATGATCAAATATATGTAATTATATATTCTGTATAAATCTTTTCCCACTTAATGCTTGTGTGGAATTGGGAGAGGGAGAGATGGGTGGTGATGACAATGATGGCAATGTCCAAAGCCAGTCTTGCAAAATTATATTTAAGACAGACAATTTTAACTCTCATATTTGAATTTGGCTGGCTCACCTCATGGATGGCAATTGATTTGTTCCCCATGATTAACCGACACATGATGATGTGCTCCAGAAGCATCAGTTGAAAAGATGACAACAAAGGGTTACTGTCCATGACTACAATAGAGACGAAAAGAGGCATTTCAGAATCTGTATATAAATGACAAAATACTACTGATAATGACAGCATTTATATAGCACTTGTTTTCATATAAGTACAAGCTCTAAGCACTCTACAATCTATTATCACCCCGACACACCCAAGGCGGCTGTGTTAGCTGCTCAATCCCTTATCAATCTAAAAGTAACATTCTCTGTCTTTAGCCAGATGCCCATTTCTAAACTGTCTTTCCCAATGACATGTCGGGACCAGTCAGGGTTCGAATTTTAAGATCCCAAGTCTGACAACCCAGTCACAGGCCACTGACCCCACATTCTACTAAAACAAAACAAACTTTTTTTTTTATTTTCTGATTCAGAATGACAGTAACAATAAAGTTGTGTGCAAATGTCATAGTAGAAGTGAGTTAATCAAAATTTAACCATTATATATAATGTTAAAAAAATTCTGAACAAAGTGAATAGAATACGTCCTACTGGTAAATAATATGGCAAGATTTCTTAGAGCTAGGCCTCTGATGTGAAATTCTTCACACCGTATCACTCAGTGAAACACAGGTATCTTGTACCGATAATTCTACCTGTGCCTCATTGTGAATTTTAATTTTGCTCTCTTAAGTCCCTACAATAGTTTTTCACACAAAAATTAACCAAAATTCTAATCTGTAGTAAATACTACTTGATAAGAATTGCTTACATTTCAGTTTTTCAATCTGCATCAAAGCTTTATCTGTATATTTCTGGGCTTTGTCCATGTATCCTGCCTGCATTGAATGCATCACTGTCACCTGAAAAAACAAATTTATATGAAGGCATAGACAATCATCTCATAAAAACACTTAATAGACTTTAACCTAACAAACATCTGTACACTTATCTCAAAGGAACAATCTTATAATTTATATCTACATTACATAGTTAACAATGTTGTGAAATTTATCAATAAATGACAAAACTGGCCAAATTCTTGAAATCCAGCAGGGCATTATGCATTCTTACATTACTTACCAGATAAACCAGGATACACATGTGTTCTTTGGGCAGCCACTGGAACATCTCCGCCGCATTTGTCACCACTGGTTCTGTTAAACATTGAAAATTCATTTGAACAAACGACCACAGAATTTCTATTTCTTTCTTTGTGTATAATCAATGGGATAAAAAAAAAAATTCATTTAAAAAATGTTTATGGATCACTTCAAAGATTAAAATTTGTTTCTGTACTTTCATCTAGCTATGAGGTCTGGAGCAATTAAACCCTACATTACTTGATTTTATCCATACCTTCTATTGTCACAAATACTACTTTTTTATCCAGAGGTCAGATCCAAGGATTATATCGCTCCTCAATTTGTTCCTATTTTTTGGCACGATGAACAAAATAACCACTCATTTATGCAATTATAAGCACCAGTTTTACAAATGAAAACTGAAAACTGCTACACTCACAAATGTACATTTCAGTTACTCTCTTTCTTTATCATTATCTATTTATTGTTGGAAAATACTGGCATAATTAAACCATAAGAAAAGTTATTAAAGTCATACAAACCATCATCAGAATGGTTGTGAGCAATGGTCTGTATACTCTGCTGCAACTGCTTCAAAACTGGCTTTACACTCTTCACCTGGAAAGATACTTGACTTTAGAACAGGATTTCATCTACCTAGAAATTAATCCTGATTAGCTTATATAGCAAGTGAGACAAACTACATCTCTTTGATTTTAAATCAATCTATGAAAAATATTCTCCATATCAAACTTCATTCCGGGAAAACCTATGATATCATCTTCATCTAAAATCAGGGAAACAATCTTCAGAAAGCATTAAAATTACTTCTTATAAGATCAGACCTGCCTACCCTCACAACAGCAGAGGAGGGATATCTGACTCAAAAAGGAGGGAAAATCAGGGAAGAGGAGGGAAATTTACCGACCCATAGTTCCTACCTAGAATTACTATGTATTACATAACAAACCAATAAAACATCCGCATGTGAACTTAAGGTTTCATTCGATATAAATATTACACATTAAATAAGATTTGCATTTCTTACATTCTTTGTAGATTCATAACATAATGAACAATTTTACTTTAATTCAAGTATAGAGCTAGTGCATTTTGCACTATTCACAATTTATTGCACGAATTTCTATTCTTTTGTCAATGTGTCGTCCCCTTACATTTCTGAAGGAGAAGGTGCACTACCACTTCATTGTAGGGTGGGAAGGGGAGTATGTGGTAGATTCATGGTCAGCCCGCCACTCAACATCCCCGCTTTCCCTTTGACCCAATGCTCCGACCACTGACTGGCGTTTCACATCTATCTGCTTTTGCATGTTACATTTAGTAATACTGAATAACGGATTCTTAACGGTACTGATTGCCCATGGGAAAGTAGAGGACAGTGCCAGTGGGTTCACATAGTTGGCGGGACTGAGTGCGGGTGGGGGACAGCAGTAAATGGAGAGAAGAAAACTGACTGGACTATAAATGATGCATGGCAGTGAAGCGGTTAAAGTCTGGCAGTGATAATGATAGCTACCACAAAAAGAAGTAGGCGTAACAGCCAATTCATAGACAGAAAATAGCCCGCGAGTGAGACAACCTCCGTCCTGAATGCTGGCAGAGACATTTTAATAGAATGACAGGCCGGTCAAATTTCACACCAAAATTATGTTGGAATCGCCGAGACTTGATTTTTTTTTTTTCCATCCCTCCTACGTAATGTAAGCAGACAAGACCAGTAGGCTTACATGATGATGCACGTTATGAGCAGCCCGTCCTCTTCTGTCCGATGACGTACACTTAAAGACATGTATTCGTAAGCTAAATGTAAGTCCGACCAGACTTTTGAGTGAAAGATCTCAGGATGAATCTGCATCGTTTAGATCTACATTGTTGTCGGCAACAAGCAGACTGAAAGTGAAAACAAAAAACAAGGGGCGGAATCTGATACCACGGTTAATTAAAGATTTAGGTTCAAAAGGGAACTACATGACTGATCGTCGGCCAAGCGATGATCAGATCATGAATGACTGACGCACATTAACCACCACTTAGCATGAGGGCGGGACGGGCAGGGTGTAACACATAACATTATATGTCTGGACTGGGCTACATCATGTACTGTTGGCCTACAGACACAGGCCTTGGCAACAGCGGCAGACAGGACCACTGCCCATAGCAACAAACGGGAGAACGCAGTTTTCTTGCTGGACTGTGAGTGAAAACTATTCTCTGGCCGCATTCAGAATGAAGCCAAAGCATGAAATGCGGAAAAACTAGTGTAAAATATCCGAATTCGTCCGAATGCGTGAATTTTTATTCACGGTGCAGGATGGCGGGATACGAGCCGAAATGCGGGATGATCCCACATCAGGCGGGAAGGTCGACAGGTCTGTAAGATGCTGTAATGGTGTGAAAATTACAAACAGACAAAAAAAAAAAAAACAGACAGCTCATAAAGAAACATGAGTGATGTTTAAGTGTGGTAAGTGTGTTAGATTTATGCTACATTTCAGTTTGTGAAAACTAATATCATTCTCCTAGTTGCACTCAGTGAAAGTGGTATGTCCTTTCTCTGCTTAAAGATTGAGCACAACCTGTTGAGCACAACCTGTCGAGCACAACCTGTTGGCACCGTTCACTCACCTGTCCAGCCATCAGGTAATGACACACTTGGAGAACCAGGAAAAATACTTTGAGATATTCTTTGTGCAGAGGACTTCCACTAAATGACTCAATAAGGGGACCAGCCTGAGTCATGGCCTCATTTACACATGGAATATTCTTGCTGATCAAACCAATCTATATAAAAGGAAAACAGGCACATGCATAAATTTGAATTAAGTTTCCTGTGATTAGGAATTTACTTTTATGCAGACAATAATCAAAACTCATACAATGACTCTTAAACATTTACAATATATACTATTCACTAGTTTCAGCCTGTGCAACATTTCTGGAGTTTTTTCTGAACTGGAATAAATCTCATTCACATACAAAAATAAGACGTTATTTATAGAAGTATGCTTCAAACATTGAAAAAGTAAAACTACCTTTTGATTCTGTTTTAAGCACTGGCCAAACATAAAATAAAGGACTACTATCTGACTTAAAAAAGCAACTGCACTGTATTACCATTCCTCGGCTCAGCATGAAGAGAAGGCGTGTATATTCCGATCTAGCGGACAGGGCATAGTCCGCGCCCATGCCCATGATGTTCATTGCTGCCATCCAATCCTTTTCTGCCATGTGGAGTTGCTGGAAAAACAAAATGCATCCACTGAAAGTCTTATTTACTGACAAGAAAACATTGTGCAACCAATCAGATTTGACACCAGAGGACAGAGACTGACCAGGCAAGAACTACAGTGGAACCTCGGTAGCACGATCATGGCTTAACACGATCTCCTGTCTAACACAACCTTTTCACGAAGTCCGGTT
>JBCEWB010712844.1:0-17060 GCA_039654565.1 Peronia peronii | reverse complement strand
ACTATGTAAATTCATTGAAATCCCAAAATCGATAATTTAACCCTTTATTGGTGAAAACCTCACCCGAGCGCCCCCTTAATAAAGCTAGCTCAAAACTTGAACAAGAAGAGCCTTGTGTTTAGGTTTCTTAGTGTCCAAATTTCTTCGCTACTGACAAGTCAAAAATAATTCAATGGTAAATTAAATCTGCCATGGGAATTTCTGCAAATCTTTGATGGAGATTCTGTTTTGTCTTGTCTTGTGACAAATCAAGATTTGATTCCTGAATGACTTGAGATGGGACAAATGCAGAATAGGAATACAACTAGGGAACTCCAATTCAAGCCAAAAGTAAACTTGGGTAAACCTTCATCTCAATTCATACCTGCAATAGACTATACATCTAAACATCAGGGATATGCCACAGTTTTGATGAAAAAGCCAGAAAAGTTTTTACTTGCTACATCTTGATATTGCCCTCTTATCTGTGTAATTATTTAAGACCTCATACAGTTAATATAAGCAAAATTGCCAGTAGAACAGAAGTGAACATTCCTTGACTAAGAAAGATCATTTTCAGTTCACTTATATCTCACACACACAGAGATTTCTACAATTCATACTTTTATTTTTTACACTTTATCAGGGCCTTAACTCACTGAAGACTGAGCTTGTTTTGAGTTTGGATACACTAAAGTCTGGCATTTTCAGAGGAATTTCAAAAATTAACAAACACACTTTTCATAGTTCCACATCAACCATTTTAACACATATGACAGTACTAAATCAACAGTCTGATACAGAAAACAGAAATAGATTATGTCTAGTTATTTTTTTAATAACATAGTTATTTTTTAATTATTTTTTAAAAATGAGTCAGATTTCGGGTTTCCCGAGAATTTGGGGAAAATATTGGAAAATGTAGATCTCGTTGAGTTGTCCAATAGTCAGACAGTGATGGTTTCTTTATCTCTGCCTGCTGTGCAGAAAAAAAGTTTCTCCAGATGTAGAAGCACTAGATATAGACAAGGAAGATGCTGGTGCTTTGCCTTTACTCTTCTCAGTATACATCCTGAATTACGAGATCTAGATCTAGATCTAGACTTGGGAATTCTTACACCATTTATATTGTATAACTCTCGCTTGCTAGATCTACAGGTTCATTTAATTTCAGTCTCCTGCATCTGACAGATCAGCATCAGAACTAACAGAGTCATTGAATAGTTTGAAAACTTTCCACTTTCCTTGCCTTTCCCTGCTCACCATTGTGTTTATGGTTTACTCGACTACTGTTTTCCCTTCCTACTTTCACTTTGAAGTGACTTTCCTTGTTCTTCTGAAACTCAAAAAGTTACTGACCGACTTTCACCAAACTTGGTATGAAATGAAACAAATGGTGACTCTACAGTAAGAGATAGTTCCCGAGGCATTTGTGGGTCGGTGTGAAAAAATTATAAAGTCAATCCCGCATAGGCTGCGGGAAACATTTCAAATGACCACCAGATCATCCCGCATATGTCGTGGGAAACATCGTCAGTGAGTTAAGCAATCTCTTCCTTCTCAGTTTTCCATATCTAGATCTAATCTAGTCTAAAAAAAAAAAAAATTTACCTTGAATCACCTATTTAATTCAAGACCATCATTGCTTGTTTTTGGTGAGAGATTTAATAAAACTGTAAGTATAAATTATACACTATCTCCTATATGTCTCGTGGCCAATCGAAATGAGATGTAAGTCGCTGGGCTAGAATTGAGAAATCGAGCTTTGAATGTGATGAGGGCGGCCAGACATTGAAATTTTTTTTTATTGCAGAAATCGAAAGTGCATTCATTTCTGAATAAGACAGTATCGGTTGTACCCTCGATTTATAAATATTACTTCATTAAATTGGGGTTTCGTGAGATAGGTATGTAGATTTATACGTTTGACCACTCATTTGAACTCGATTTTCTAGGAATTTTGGTCATTGCTGGGGGATCGACTGTTGTCTCTTTAAACTGCAATATCTCTGGCTAGAATAAAGTTAGCTCAAAACTTGTTTCGTCACCTGAAAGGGTATGAAATAAGCTTTTACACGATACCAAAAACCCAGTATAGTGAAAATTTGACATACGTCTCATTTTAACTGGCTGTGAGACATATGTATTTTCCAATGTGATATCCTCATTTCTGGATCTTTACCACATCAAATTTTATGTGCGCATAATTTTACCATTATTCTGTTTTCACATTCTTTTTTATCTACAATTTATATATAAATCAGTCCGCTTACCCACTTCCGCAAAACTGCTAATATCTGTGCCACAAAACAATAAAAAATCATCTATCCCCAAAACTGATGACAACCATGAAGTTGTTTTGACTGATCACGTCCAAAAGCCTGACCATTTTGAAATATAATCAGATTCTACATACCTCAAATTGTCAACTTCATCAGAGTCAGCTGAAACAGTGGGTCCAAGATCTCCAAATGAATACGATTTGGCAGCAAAGCTACGTCTGCGTTCTTCTGCAGACTGGAGTAAAACTGGTGTTGCCAGTGACGCTGTACTGCCACTTCGCCCTCTCCATAGTTCTTCTGAAGCCAAGAGATGATCATCCGTTGAATGAAATGAAATACTGGTGTCACTGGATGTTGAATGACTGACCATTTCATCTGGAATTGGTGATAGCTGTGTGTCCGGCAAGGAATAACGTAAGTTCAATTTCATCAGTTCACTCAGCTACAAGGAGAAAGTACAAATCAGTATTATTCAAGTGAGTTAACATATTATTTTCATTATTTGTATTTCATTACTTTCCAGTATTATTCTAGAGAAAACAAAATGTCTTCTTCTATGACTTCCTTCTTTTAGATTTACATTTAAAAATAATTAACAAAAAAAAAGCCCAGTCTGATTTCAACTTTTTATAATGCCACCTTTACACCTCTTGAAGTTCAATTTCCCACAGGTTGAGTACACATGTGAATGGCCACAGAAAGTGCAGTTTTATTGTTTGGATAATCTGTCTCCTAGATGGGTAGCCGATCAAGGCTGAGGAGATCCCTCTGCCCTGCTATTTGCCCACAGCTGGGCATTTGGTTTATGTTCACATGCAGATGGACCTGAATGCCACATATCTAGAGGTCAAAACTTCTCAAGTCCCTTGCAGTCTAGTCTGAGACTGCAAGCACATGAAGGCATAAGAAAATCAAATAAAGCTGAATTACTGTCAGATAGCAACATTCCTAATCAGCATTCTCACTGCCATGATTGCTTACTATCTCAGATAATTCTTTTCAGCCCTTATATCTGTATCACTTAATCTCATTCCTAACATAGCATTCTGTCTCCAAACCCTATTCTCACATTTTAAGTATGAAAAAACTGAAGCAAATAAAGAGTGAAATATTCTACTTTTGTGTTGTTGCCTGGGAAAAAGATCTGCTCACTTGGATAATATAAATGTTTGTTTTGTAAACTGACACTAAATAAAGTTAATTTGATGAAGAAATTACTAGGAGAAAACTGATCAAAGAAGTAGGCCCCACACTGTCCAAGAACTTAACTTAAAAGTTTAACTAGAGCATTTCAATCTTTACATCATAATATGAGACACAACATGATGACATCAGGCATTTGTCAAATTTTGAGCATATGGAGTTATTGGTATCACTGTGAAGATTATTCATTTCCCTTTCTCTGTGTGAAAAAATGTTTGTTCTACCTTTCCTAAAAACTGAAATATTGGCAATTAAAGACGACAGGGGTGGCCTGCTGCTGCAGCTGATTTTAGTGACAAAATGGTGCATCATTTTTGTAAATCCTTACCAATCCTTATTAGGCCATGCCACTAAATTACAATTTTTGGGCTTTCACTCAATCTATTTCAGCAAATTTGAATCTGAAATCTATTTTTAGATTGATATAGAACAGTTTTGCAAAGAAAAAAAAATTGCGTTAAAAATTTATTCACTGTTGAAAAACACGTGATTTCTCCGGCCACCTGTTTGATGAGCACCTGATTTCACCATATCGTGTCTCTATTGCCGCAAAAAAATATGTCACAAACTCAAGCATTTATTTCATTTTATTTTCTCCATTAGTCATCCACATCCAAAAATCCTACAATACCTCATATAATCCTGGTTTGTGAATCTGAAAGCCAACTCGGATGGGGACACAGGTGCCTCTGGGACAGCAGCTGGATAATCATTGGCAACATTAACAGGAGTTACAAAATTCCTAAAATTTGTACATCGGCTAAAACAAATTAAATGAAATTGGCAAAAATGAACAGTTTAGCACATAAATCACTGTTCAATATTCTGATACGCTAATAATCTGCCCATAAGAGTAATATTTTTATGAATGTTCCTTTCAATTTACCCAATAAAAAAACATCAATAGCAGACCAACTTCATCACAGAAACACCAATATCAGATCAACTTCATCATAGTCAATCCTCAATTTCTCTATTAAAGTCAAGCGACATTCTGACTGGTCCCAACACATATTATCTGATCACAATCAAGTGACACACTATCTCACAATCATTTAACAGCAGTTACGATATAAATTTTGTATAAATTACATTTTCCTGTTACTTTCTGAAAACAGTAAGCACATTATATGACAGAAGATCACATGATGTCTACTTACTTAATTACTGTTTCAGGGTCATGACAGATTACTGAGTCTTTTAACTGTTGAACATGTTTCACTTCCTTCTCAGTGCCACCTTTTAAATAAAAAACAATTGTTATTTCATCAGTCTGAGAAAGGCAATACCGGAAGAGTAACAAACTGATAAAAATTTCTGATGAAAGAAAAGATAAGAACATCTACATTCCAGTGATGAAACATGCCATATTTAATATTAATATGACTTGCCAAGATAATCCACCGACAAAATATTCAAACTGCTCAAGAATCTGACTCATAAATTGTTCAAGGACCTGAATCATTCCCATGGACAAGTTCAGGAAACAACATGATTTCAAAAGCATTATCTTTGACATTGATCTGTGCTGATCAATAGCTGACATTAGAGGCAAAAGACACATTGGCTTAGAAGATGTGAAAACAAGACTGGTGCCCCCATATTCCCTCCAAGGACACAGGACTCACCATATTCTTCTAAAGCACTGCACATGTTGTCCAAGTTATGGTACAGCTTCATACTCATAAAATCATGCAGCTGGTTTGAGACTGAGTAGGTGACAAAAAACCTGAGAAAACAAAATGCACAGGATAAATAAATATATTAACATAAAATAACTTAGTAAATATAATTACTATTATAATAAATAATTAACATGGGGGATCTGTTCTAATTTGTGTGCAGAAGGATTTCAGAATGGTTTAAGTTTACCATTTTGTCAAAATAAAATGCAATTTTTAACTTCTTTGCTGTTTACATATTATGGATAACTTAATGAGTAAATGCCCAGTGACAGCAAAAAAACGTATAATTACAAACTATCAGTTGCCAAAAGGTGACTGATTTTTAGGTGATTTCAGAGATGATACAAAAACTCAATGAAGGAATCAAATAAGTGCATTAATTTATATAATTTTGGAACAGAACTGTACAAATTTCAGAGTGATAAGTTGCAATTTCTGGGCGATTTGGATGGCGAAATTCTCTGCCTTTTATGGCTTTTTAAAATATTCATGCTGATGATTGTTTAAAAAGTGATGGTTGATAAGCATATCATCTGCTGAGCTGGCAAGAATGACTGTCACTGACTCACTGACCATTCACTGATTATTTTAATCATACTGTGGATATTTCAAGATGAAAATTAGAATGAACATAAGATCTGAAAGTTCCTAGTTATGCATTTGACTCATTGTGTCAAAAACAAAGTTTGCCAACAATTGTTTCATTTACTGTGATGGTCAGTAATAAATTACTTTGTCTGCTACTTGTCAATATTTTAATTTCTGCATGAGCACTTAAAAAATATAATTAGTATGGGACATGTTGCATTTTTACAAAATAAGTGATTTTTCCAGTAAGTACTGTTTTGTTGCAAAGTCAAACAATCACATGTAATACAGAGCCTCAACAGCGAAAAAGGATTAGCAGGATGTCACATGGTTTCAGGAGAATCCTTCATTACTCAAGATTTAGGAATTTAGAAAATAGCTATTGAAATGGAGCATTTTACGTTACGTTGCCATAAAAATGAATGGTCTCTTTGTGTCAAACACATCAGACCAGTAAAATATATAATATAAAGGCCCAAAGAGCACAGATCTATATAAATCTATGGAAAAAAGTCTTCTAATATCTCTACTTCAATACAGGCACAAAGTTGATTATACAAAATACATACCAAAACTACAGGATTTTTAGCTGGTTAAGAAGGGGGACTATAGCTAAAAAAACATGTGATTTCAGGTTTTTGTTTTTTCTTAAAAGTTTGGCCTTTTCTGAGTATAAAAATGGTATCAAAAAGTGGGTATGTCCATTCTTACGTGTCTGATCATAGTCATTCAACTGTAGCCCCGGCCCACTATCAACTAGGATTTGGCTCCCTCTGGCTGCTAGATGCAGTGGTGAATCATTATTTGATTACATATAGGCAAAGAGTGCATAAAACACTTGATTATGACCTCTTCTAGCAATATCATGGTCCCCAATGCCAGGGAGGGACAGTGACTGACCACTCTGTGGCGAAAAAAAATGCTGATCAAACAGATTATCAGCGTAAGCATTTTAAAATGAACTTCCACGTCCTATAAATAGTAAAACTTTTCTTCTCCTCAGAGCTCAGATGTAGATTATATGCCATAGTAATGATCAAGACACTCTTGGTTTGGACAGAAAAGATATGGGGACAACATATAGGCCCTTAAAAACCTGGAAGTGACTCTATGGAAGCCCTTATAATGATGGGGGATAGGGAACAAAGTCAAGGAAAAGATATGCCCAGAGAGCCAGGAAATGGCAACGAAAGTCACAGAAGTCATAAGGAAAAGGCTAGTATGTAAAAAAAGGGCTGTTCTGAGGCTAAAAGCCAAAAAAAAACCTCTTCATGTCCATTTTTCGCTGAAAAAAAACTTTAAATGTCAAAACTCTTTTTTTTTTGTCAGTATTTTGCTATTTGCTTTTTTATTTCCACACTGATTCTAACCAAATCTGGTATACATCATTTCCATAACAAAACCAAACAATGTGTATGTGTGCATGTCCCATTCTGTTGGTAAATTTTGGTGAAAAATAGCTTTTTAGCGTGAAAAAATTTCAAATTTTGCTGCATGACATTTTCAAAAATTTCTAGAAAATTTTGCTTTCAACAGTAATGGCTGAAAATATTTAACTTTTTACATACATGTATTATGTCAAACAATATGTTCACTATGTCTGATCAAGTTCCATTAAAATTTGGCGGAGGAGATTGATTTTAAAATTAGCCATTATAGAGGTGCCAAAATCCAAGATGGTGGCGTTGCTATGGCGACCATTTGAAAAAGATTTTTTTCAATGTTTTCCTCTCATTTCAACATGTCGATTTTTTGGAAATGGCTAAACAGCCTATCTTTAATAATAAAAAAAATCACTGTCATAAACCCCCTCCCCCCAAGGCTAAAAAACAATAATCTATGAGAATAAGTGTGCACTTTATTCAATCAGTACAGTTAAAAAAATGTATGCTTTGTTATATTTCAAATGTATTTACAAGCCTTGTTCACGCTTCAAAAAATAAGCATGGATTAGTACAAGAAAAATTATCAATTTCTCATAACACGATCACCCTGATAACACAACTTTTCGAGTCTGGTCCCAAGGGTGGGCATGATATCGGCGTTCCAATGTATGCGATCTACTTTTTTATTTCTAGAGCAAATACCATGACATTTAGCATGAATGCAGAACAAAGCAATACAAAAAAAAAAAAAAAAATGATCAGAGGGGATTTTTGATAACATCTTAAATTCTTAAGAAATTTGAGATTTTGGGGTCAAATTTTTGGAAAATCCATGACTTTTTCTAGACACCGATTTTAGAAATTTGCGAAAAAAAGAACTTTGCCAGTTACCAAAAATCTGGTCTGATCATTTTTAGATATTAAACTGAAAAGTTTGTACACAAAATTTCAAGCAAATCGGTTAAAAAAAGTAGAATCTCATTCATAGTAATGTTATGCATTATCAGGTAGCAAAATCTAAAATGGTGGCTATTGCCACGGCAACCATGAGTGATTTCAATTTTTTTTTTTTTTTGATTGTTTTCCCCTAATTTGACCATGCCAAATTTGATGGTAATGGTTAAAATCATCTCCCCCTCCCAGTGATTTCCAAAATGACTTCCAGGATCCCCCCCTCAAAAATCAATGAGAGTAACCGTAGCCGTCTAGGCAAAATTTCAAAAAACCGAATTTCTGCCCACAAAAATTCTCATCAAAAAACAGGCGGCCACTTAAAGCCGAGATAATCCTACTTTATCAGGATTGAAAGGCTTAACAAAGAAACAACATCACAAGATAACATCATGTAAAGGATGCAAATTGATATGCCAAAAAGACAAATTCTATGATATTTTTTATATCAACAGTCACATTCAGTGACTTTCAAGAAAAAACAGACGGAGGAAATTCGGCAACAAAAGTTTAGTACGTTATCTAAAACCACAAGCACAACATATTTTTTGCATCAAATTACAGTAGAGAAGACCACCACAAAGCAACTTCGTTTCTACTTTGCTGGCCTCATTTTTCAGCTGTCACCCTTTGACAACTGACCAAGTATAAACTTTGACATAAAAACTCACATATCGTCTTATGTCAAACTGCCACATAAAAATAATATAGAACTGGCTGTTGACAGTTTTGTTTCCCAATCTAGTCTACAATTTATAACATAATGTGTATCAACCAATGTGTATATCTACAGTTTTGGGAAATAAATGGTTTTGGGAGAAAATGGTATTCCTATGACTGGAACCTTTCATTAAAATTATGACACAAAACATACACCTCATGATACATAAAGATTAAACCCTTCAGTGCTTCACCTGAACCATTCCAGGCTAAATATGTGCGTGATGTACCTATAGTCCGGAACCATTTCGGGCCCACGACGACAGCCAATTTCAAGGATATAATCAGGATACCTTAGATTGTATATCATTTGAGTGATTTCCCTTGATATCTTCAACCTTCTTTGTTTTGTTTTGAGGCGTCGGTTGTGCGTGAGCAATCAGTGGAATTTGTGCGTACTTTGTAATTCGTGCCTAGGTCAAAATGGTGACTTAAAGAAAAACATCATCAGAAGTGTTAGATGAGATTCTGAGTGATCGTGATTGCACTGGAGAAGATCTTTTTAGTGAATCTGATGATGATGAAGGTAGCTCAGTTAGATCTAGATCTAGTAGGAACGTGTCTCAATCACTAGCCCAAGTTCTAGATCTAGATCTAAAGACTAACAGAAACACATATAAATACACTTAGCGTTCTTTTTTTTTCTTTTTTTTCCACCTTAAATATATCATTTAAAAACAGAATTTAGGAGGTAGAGAAAAATATTTAGAGAATAGTTATATGAGACGCGACACGATGAAATCAGGCGCTCGTCAAACTGAGGCGACCGGAGAAATCGTGTTTTTCAACAGTGAATGAATTTTTAATGCAATTTTTTTTTCTTCACAGAACCCTTCTATATCAATCTAAAAATGCAATTGCTAAAATTGATTGGGTAAAAGCCCAAAAATTGTAATTTAGTGGCATGGCCTAATAGGGATTGATAAGGATTAACAAAAATCATTTGCCATTTTTTCACTAACTTTAGTTGCAGCAACAGGTCACCCCCACTGTCTTTGACTGCCAATATTTCAACTTCTACTTAAGGTAGAGAAAAAATCTTTTCACACAGAGAAAGGGAATGAATAACCGTAACAGTGATAACTCCATATGCTCAAAATTTGACGAGCGCCTGATTTCATCATGTCATGTCTCATATGCAAAATAAGCAGGATACTATACATATTAGGGAAGTTATAGAGAATTTGGTGCAACCAGTCTGACTGTGGGCAAGGTAGAGAAATTCCCTGGTACAGGGCACTCCTAGCTGAAAGCACTGAAGGGGTCAAAAGATGATTTTATTAAATTGCTACATGGTCAACGAAATAACCATAATTTATCTTTATCAGAGCCATGTTCATTCAGAAAATAAAGGGACATTTAATCTGCTTACGTTTTACCCAGTTCTACATCATCCTCACACTTGACAGTTACAACAAATGGTGGACCACGAATCTTAATTCTTGGCAATCTGAAACATAAAAATTAAATTTTCTGTGAAAAAGAAGAAACGTAAGATCCTGTTGCAATTTTAAAACATATTTTGCTTTTTTTTTCCCCTTCTCTTTCTGCTATTGTGGTGTCTATTTTGCTTTATTTTTTCCTTTTCTCTTTCTGCTGTTGTGGTTTCTTTTCCCTAACTAACTTTAATATTACGTGATGATGTGATATATCTCAGTGATTTCTTTTCCATGATTAGAACAAAACCAAATTGTCCTCATTTTAAAATCCATACTTTTAAAAATCTTTACAATTCATACATTCTGTTTCATGGATCATTAGCTTTCAGCTACTACTGTTCCAAAGACAGAAAAATTCTTTTATGGAGAATTGTATTTTTTTGCCTGGCTTTCTTAGGCTACAGATAAGTCAACAGATAAAAGCAAAGAAACTGGTTTATGAAGTGTATAACATTAATAGATTTGTCAAAATATTCAACATACTGATACACAGTTGTGATTTCATTACTGGCTCCCGCATGAGTCCACTTTACATTTGCCCTTAGTGAAAGCTCCTGTAAAATATAAATTAAATATATAGCTCATTTGTGCTCTCACACAAAATTTTGAATGATTTTTGCACTGCTCTTGAGCTTAAGGCAGCTGATTAGAAATACATGTATTCATTAGCAAACAATGATAATGAGATAATTTTTTTCCTGCAAGGAATAAATGGCAATTTAGCTTATAAAAATCAATAGACTTTCTGTGCTTAGAAAATGAGAGAACTTCATCAATGCCATGTTGTGGATCTGATTAGCATCTCAGTCTATGGCTGTTATTTCTTCTTCTCTCCATACAAACATTAAGTGATCTTTTAACCGGGGTGCCAGCCCTGAAAATGGGGTTTTATGATCAAAATATTGAAACCGGACTTTTGTTAAAATCAGATTTTAGCTATTTTTAGACACTTTGACCTCTTCTGATATGAGTTGGGGTCAGAAACACCTACCATACACTTCAAAATGGCACCAACATGGCACCACCAAGAGACTCTATAGAAAGACTGAAAATTCAATTGTGATTTTCTTAAAATATTTTTTTTTTCACATTTTTCTTTAAAATTCTGAAGGCTTTTCTATTCCTGAACCCAACTGACTTCAAATTTTGAATATATATTCTTCATAGGATGTGTCGCATCCCTTTTTCTAAATTTTATTCATGTTTTAGAATGAAAATTGGATATTTAGCCAACAATTTAAAAATATACAGATATTTCATTTAACATAAGAAAAAATTTACCACAAACATTGTATGGCATATAACCAAAAAACAAATGCATATTATTTTGTATATAGAACTATTTTAATACCATGCCAAATTCCAAACAATTATATTGAATAATCTAGGAGCCTTAGGCTTTTGAAAACAGCTAATTTTCAAGACAGAAATTTCAAGATGGTGGCACTGTTATGGCAACCGGATACAAAACATCTTTTTTTCACACTTTTCCTCCAATTTGATCATACCGAATCCAAATTTGAAGCCTAAAAAGTCCTAAGTTCAACCATTCAAGACATCACTCTTAGGACCTGCACCTCCCTCCCCTTCTCCCTTTTGGTTGGTCAAAGACATATCATTCGAAACTGGCCTTTTTTAAAAAAAAAAACAAGTTAACATTTACGAGAGAAGACAAGTTTGGGAAAGAAAAAGAAAAAAAAAAAGATTACAGAAGCTGAAAAATGAGGAAGCATGATCATAATCATATCTTAGAGTTCAGTTACTTCCCCTCACACACACAGATACTTACTTGTAAGACATGTACTGTGGGGATAAGCACAGAAAACTCCAAAGTAAGGACTGTGATTTAGAATTGTATTTGGACAAGTGTGACAAATATTTGGACTAGTATGCCAATGTAATAACTATTAACTGAACTGATGCTGATTACTAACATCGGCCAAGACTTCGAATAACATCATCTGATATTCTGTATTATGATTCAGATTTCCACCAATACTTTGTGGGGGCTTTGACAGTCTGGGAAACTTTCCTTACACATGCCTTATGGGGCCACAATTTGGGGTCTTTATTATATTTATTATATACAGGTGTCAGATGTGACAATCTGAGGACCATATCATACACATTTCTCAAGAAACGCTGACCTGGGAATTTTGTCATACTCATCCCATCATAGGTTGTGGGGACCATATCATATACTTCTCACATGAGACAACTTGGGGATAAATAAATGTCTAAATCTAAAGCAATCTGAGCCTCATATCCTTCGTTTATAAAGGATTATTCTTCATGCTTGCACTGCTCAAGCTGTAATCTAGAAACTGATCAATCTTTTATTTATTTTCTTCTCTAATGTCTTGGCACTGCATTCAGAAGAAGCTTTTGTAATTCAATTTGCTTATATAACAATTATTGGGATCTACACCATGAGAATCCATTTCCTGGAACAGTAAGGCTAATTAACCATTCAAACTTGTTCAAAACAATTTACAAAATTTAAACAAGACTACTAAAAGCCGAATTCCTGCAACTTTGAAATTAAGCAGCTGTGACTAACTGTTGTTGTCTTTTACTTCATATACAATTTTGTAACAAGGTATCAATGCCATTGTTAATATTCAAAAGCAGTTTTTTGACTTGTCCCCTTAAAACTAAATGAACAATATGAGGTAGTGAAATTGAACCAAGTATCCTTGAGGTTGCTATGTTCATTTCATAACTAGGAGGTCAATTAAGAGTTCAATTCCTCACTGAGTCAAAAGTCATTTCTAGAGTTCATAACTTGGCAATCGAGCACTATCTTTCTGCCATTCAAACTACCGAATGTGGAGTGGTTCTGAGTTATATTGTGTTTATGTGGACTATTTAATTGTGTAATGACGCTCCCATGCAACACCAATGTGAAACTGTCAAAGTGGCGCCATTGCTATGATTCAGTGTTGCAAGAGCAGTAAAACAATATGATACTGTGGATTAAATAATGTCAGTGATGGGAGTGACTTTTGGATGGCTTAACTTCATGACCAAACCTAGGAAAAATTGACAAATATTCCTACACCACATTAAACTACATGTATCTAGTTTCATGCAAACCTTATTCACTGGCCCTATAACACATTTAATGGTGATCACTTAATACAAATGATCAGGAGACTGTGTAATTGGCATGTCTTTCTGATTTAGAAGATGAAACATTCTTAAAAGTTGTCCACCTAAATGGGGATAATGGTCGTATTTCAGAAAGGCTTAAAGTAGACAAATCCACCACACATTGAAACTTTATCAACTAATCAAGACTACAAAACAAACAGTAACGCTCAGAGACGTGTGCTTTTTTGTTGAAATATCTTCAAAGTCAATGACATCAATGTCTTACAGAGATAACTTTTACATCACAAAATGCTTAGAATTAGGTGAAATTTATCATAAACTCAATATGAAACATCAGCTAAGGACAAAGATGGATTCTAAAAATATTTTGACATTACTGATTTATGTTTCTTTACATGCTCATGATAAATGTTTTGTTGTAAGAGTTATCTCCATAACAACTGAAGTACTAAACATATTTTATTTACTTGCACTGAAAACCATTAATACTTTCAAAGACTGCCTTTCAATTTTTTTAATTAATCATTTCTAGGTGAAGACAAGAGAACATTACTTATTATTATCACCAGAACCATTTAACAAACAAAGAATGAATAATAATGGATTGCCTTGAGTAATCTTACGGAGATAACTTTTACACCAGATTACAGGAACAAATTAAAATAAAATAATAAATGCCATACATTGAATTTGAGTCACATTATAAGTTTACTGGAATATAAAAAGAAAGAGCACATTATTTATGACAATGTAAAGGCACTTACCCACGACAAAAATCTTACAGAGATAACACTGATGATGAAAATCATTGCTACAAATGTTCTACTTTTTTACGAGAAGTCTCGATTTAGATCTACACTCAACCAAGAATTGCCTGCTTAGTTACACAGGAAAGAAAGTGGTGAAAGAAGATGAATAAAGGCTACATGATTGACAAAATGTCTTAAAGAGATAACTCCTAACACGAAATCTTACGGAGATAACACAACGGATATTGTTTACTACAAACAATTACCTGATTCATTTTTTTCAATGACTCGGCCATTCCCCCTGTGTCTTTCTGTAATGTGAGTGCCCGTTCTTTGTTAGGCATGCCCAAAGAGGGCCTAAGGCATGCAGAAGTGACCTTTTTACCTGCATCGTATGGAAATAACTTTTCTCACAGCTTGCTATCACTGGAGAAATTACACAACTTAAACAAGTCCAATTGCTATTGTAAAGAATTACTGAATCAAGCATACTGAAAGTGTAGTTGATAAATTCAAACAGTTTTTGTCCACAAGATAGATATTGCAAAAGTTTTTTCTTCAATTCAATGACTTTTGGATGGCCTAACTTTATGACCAAAGCTAGGAAAAATTGACAAATATTCCTCATGGCCGTTTCAGGTGGGATACTTAGTTGGTTCGGGCCCTGATCTGAGTATCAGTACTGTCACCTTTATGGGTTTTCGTCATGGCTGGAGGCACACAGACTGGACATTTTAGCAAAATGCTGATATTTTCAAAATTTGTCTTAAATTTAAACAGCTATAACTCATCAGTTAATTATGGCATAACAGAGGTTGACAAGCAGAGCATGTTCAGTATTTTCTCTTTAATTCAATATTAAATTCATGTAAAGCACATGTTTACAAAGCAGCATCATATTACAAGAAATGTCATAAAAAACACAAGTTTTAATCTAAAAAAAATACTAAAAGCTTTTCAAAACAGACATAAATATAAGAAAAGTACATTCATAAAGAACACTTTCACCTTTCATCATGTATATAAACTTCATTCAGTTGCTACATAAGAATTTTGAGTTATGAGCTCACCTGTACAATCAATCTCAACAAACTGTGCACAGAAAGCAACAGAGCTCTGTCATTAAGTATGCTAACAATAGAAACAACACGTCTGTACTATTTACGATATAACTAAAATGTACTGTGGCTGGTAAATGATTTATTTTCATAATATCCACACTGTGAATCATTAGCTTGCTTGCAAGTCCTCACTATCACTTAATTTCTTCCACCCTGTCAGTGATGACGCTTTCATCCATATACATGTATATGTTTTTGCAGATAGCACTTGTCAGATTTAAATGTTATTTAAATTTGAAGGATATAGGTTATACATGTATTACAAATTAATGAAACTATACTCAGACTAGACTACATCACCCATCACAAGAACTCATTTTCATAGATCTACATGAAACAAACAAACAAAATCTAGTCTAGCATTATTTTTCTTTTTTTTAACTGGATCCTATATAAAAATTATGTCTGGACAACCTTCTGTGAGGTGTTTTTTTCAAGATGCTGAGGAGACCGTCTGTTGTACGTTTAATGCTTTGTGTTTGTTGTTCTAGTATACTTATAATTTTGTGAAGTTGTTTGTCTGTCCTGTTCACTAAAGAGTCTTAAACCAAATCCATACAGTTTTATCCATGGCACACAATGATCCTCCAAGAAGCACATTTTTGGACAAATCTTTTTCTTAAAAGATTTTCTTTAGAATCTGCAGTATGTTTGTACTGTATTTTCAAATGCCTTCTGAGAATCCGGATCTATTAGTCTACTGTGCGAAATGAGTGAGTGACTGGAGGGTGGAATATAGTCCATTTGGCTAAATGTTGATTGTGCTGTGTGGATGGGATGCAGATGTAGGCATTTTCACAAGCTTCTACCTCTGCTTGAGCTCTTCTGTTCGCCCATCATTGTTTTTGCCACCTTTCCTTAAAGAAGTATAATGCAAACATACCCAGCACTCTGACACATCAATATCCTTCTTATAATCTGTCCAAATGGCTTTTCTTTTCTCCCCAATCTCTCTCACTGTATTCAAAGTTGTTGTTGTTCTTTTCTTCAAATAGCACTTTTGAAAATAGCACTTTCGACACGTGTCCACTATAATGAGTGATGTCCTTTGAAACATCTATATTGAAATACAAAAATATATCCAACACATAATTCTTGCATAAGAATCGTATTCTTGACGACGCTGACTGGACTTTATCAGCACACACTCTGAACAGCTTCTCAGCACATGCCATGTGCTCTGACAAAGTATGATGTCTTTCCTCCATGCTGGCAAACTCTGAAGATGAACAATATGCAAGTGAATCAGTTTTAAATTCTCATTTTTTATTGGGGGGGGGGAGGGGGGTCAGACAAAACGGCTGAAGAAGGAGAAAGCGACGGTAATTATTGATGTGATAAATAAAGACGATGAAAAGACAGAATGTTGGTTTAGAAATTGTTGTTTTACGATGTTGTCGAGAACGTAGTACGAGATCCATTCATGTATATCATCATTCGATGCAACTGAGATGTCACTGGTGAGGCTTCACCTGGCAGAATGCAGGTAATCCTACGCTATTAACAGGTTCTCTTCTTACGTGTAGGTTTTTGTTGTTTTTTTTTTTTTTCAGTCTTGTTTGTGTGTATTAAATCAGTTTCAATTTGACAACTGAAGTACCTCTGCGATCACAGGCATTATGTCACAATTTCTTCTGCTGGTACGTCTGTTTAGGGAATGGTGAGGGATTTAGCTTTTTTTTCTATCTCACTCGCCTTGTTTCCCTTCTTCCACCTTTTTTTCTTTTTGTACCAATCTTCCTCGTCTTTTATTTCTATCCTGTTATCTTGCAGATAGATAGATAGATAGATAGATAGATAGATAGATAGATAGATAGATAGATAGATAGATAGATAGATAGATA
>JBCEWB010712622.1:0-17061 GCA_039654565.1 Peronia peronii | reverse complement strand
ACACCGACATCATTATTTGCTTTTAAAATGTGTATTTTTTTAGGTCTCAAGTTGCAATAAATTGTACTCATTAGTTTTGTCTTGGTCTCTTCCTTTGTTCCCCAATAATTTAGACATCCAAAGTTCACATACGGTGATAAGTATAATATGGTGCTGTCGTATTGCTTTCACAATCTACCCGCCTCCCTCCCCACTCCCTTAATTTTAGTAAAACATTAGCCCTTTAATGTTGGGAAAAAAATCTTGGAAACTAGGGGTTTTTATAGCTTTGTTTCGTCATGTTCATGAAATGACAATTGAGGCCTGAAGGCAGTTGCAGTCGAGAAGTTTCTTAACACTGCACATGTGACAAGGAAGGCAATTTCAGTAAGAAGCATAAGATAAATAAGATAAACTTTATTTGTCCTCAAAATGAAGTTCCATTCACAGTTGATGAGACACAATATAATATGTAAGATACATTCACACTTACTTGCAACAAAAATATCAGAAATGGCATCAGAGGAAGGCAGACTCAGGGAACAGGCGAGACCACAAGAAAAAAAATGATTAATGTGAATAGCAAGATTTCCGACATTGTTATTATTATTATTTTGTACTAGCTTCCACATTCATCTGGATAATAATTCTCTTTGATGCTATGACTAAACTCAGGCGACAAAGCATCTTACCTATTCATGAAGAGCACTGCAGCACTTTCAGTGTGATATATGAGGTAACTGTATGTTGTATACGAGGGCTGTCTGGAAAGTAATAAGAAAATCAACATGAAGTAAACATTTCTATTTGGATCTTACTGAAACTCACACCAGTTACTGTCACTCTTTGGCCACTTTTCAATGTAGTCTCCTTGGAGATCGACACACTTTTGCCAATGCTGAGCCAGAGAATACAGGGTGGCGAACAATAAGAGGGACAAAAATGAAGATCATAATTATCATTTCTTTTTCTTTTTCATGTGAGTTGCCAAGCAGACTTATAACTTTTATTCAATACCAAGATGGACGACTGCAAGCATTTTTCGGTGGAAGAGAGAACAAAGATTGTGGAGTGTATTTTGCAACAAAGTCATCGACTGTTGTTCAGAGGCAATTTCGATGCGAAAAACCCTGACAAAAAAATTCCCACCACCTACAGGATGACTGTTCCAACTGATCCCTGACATCTTGAAAACGAGCCGGCGTGCTCACTGTGAATTTTGGGCCATTATGGTCTTTGTTATTGTTAACCACACTTTAAATGTTTCCAAACATTTCAACCAAACGTGTGATCATATGCCGGTGAGGATTTTTTTTTCAAAATACAGTTCCACAGTCTTTGTCCTCTCTTCCACCGAAAAATGCTCGCAGTAATCCATCTTGGTATCAGATAAAAGTTACAGATCTGTTCTGCATCTCACCTGAAAAAGAAAAGGAAGTAATAGCCTCTCTCGAAAATATGAGTTTTTATTTTTGTCCCACTGTTTGTGCGCCACCCTATAGATACCGCATCCCGAAGTAGCTAATTTTCGGGGAGCTGTCCACAGGCAACCGCTATCATGGTCAGCGAAAGCGCTTTAAAGACAACCTGAAAGTCTCCCTGAAGACGCTAGATATAGATCACACGTCTTGGGAGTCAGCAGCGCTAGATAGTTCCAACTGGCGGGGACTGATCAGCAAGGGCACCAAATCATCCGAGGAGAAACGGACAGCAGAGGATGAAGGAAAGCATCGTCAATACAAAGCGCGAGCGACAAGCACATCAACTGCAGCCACCCCCACGCCTGTCCAATATGTGGGAAACACTTCCGTGCTCGGTTGGTCTCACCAGCCGTCTCAGGACACACCCAGTTCCTATCCCATCATAGAAGGATGTCACTGATCCTCATCGCCTGCGATGGACGAACATCGTCATCCTCCCTGAAGAAATTTGTGTCAGGCAATGAGAAGCAATCTCTCATTTCTCCAATGGGGTTGTCATCACAGTCAAACTTTTTTCCTCTATGATGGCGTGTCAGGGGCCCAGAGAGGTGATAATCTGATGGAGCCAGGTCCGGACTATAGGGTGGATGTGGGAAAATAAAATCTCCCATCCTTAGCGATGGAGGTAGTCTCTTACCTCTTCCAGGTGGTTGAAAGAGGTAAATAAAACGTCTATTTTCAATTTGGCATTATGGGGTGTTGCATTCTTATGCTGGAGAATGACGCCATTGCTAAGAAGTCCCGGTCTCATGCGGCGCACAGCTTCTCCCAATCGGTCACGTGTTTCACAATTGAGTGCAGCATTGATCATTGTCCATGAGGCCAAACCTCTAACAGAAAGACACCGTTAGCATCCCAAAACACGGTAGCCATTTTCTTTTCCGAATGCCGCACCTTGAACTTTTTTGTGGGTGAAGATGACGGATGCTTCCAAGTCATGGTTTTGTTTCTTGCGTTGCATGATGTAGCCACCTCTCATCACCAGTTATCAAATGTTCGAGGAATCCTTCACGATTTCCTTGGAAGTCCCCACCAGCTCCCATTTCGGCTAAAGGATTCTCACCGCCACTACTACTTCGTCTGTACTGATCCAGAAAGTTCTGTGAAACATTGACTCCCTGCAGCTTATGATCCTCTGTCAGCTGTTTTGGAACCCACCCAGCTGAAACCTTCCCATAACCCAAGTTTACATAGAAAATTTCATGAACATTGCTCTTTGAAATTTCAAGAACTGAAGCAATGTCTTGAACTTGACCTCGCCTATCTTGTCGAATGAGCTTATCAATGCGAGCAAAGTTTTGTGCGTGTCTTGAAGATTGTGGGCGCTCAGAGTGAGATTCGTCTTCGAAGCTGGTATGGCCTGCCTTGAACAAAGTACGTCAATGACATACATAACTTTTGCTCATTATATTTTTACCATATGGTAACAATTTCATTGTGGATTTTGGGAGGACTTTTTTTTCGTTTTGCATGCAAAAATCGCCCCCCCCCCCCTCACCTCTACCTTCAACCATTCTGCAATGGGGACCGCCATGTTAAATTTGACATACTGATAGAATGTATTTAACATTGATGCTCATATCTGGTCACAAGAAAGTGCTTTAAATTTCCTGTTGCATAACGTCTACACATTTTTAAAATACTGATTAGTGTGATAGTTATGGCTATTTTCTTAATACTTTCCGGACATCCCTCGTATTTGTTTCATAGACTTGCCTTCCTGCTCTTTAAAGCACCATTATGTCTTGTATCGGAAAATCCTCGACGGAAGTCTGAGCTGGTAGACAAGAGAGACAGAGTTTGCTGATTGATTGCAGCTGATGGAGAATGATGATCTTCATATATTAAGTAATATAAAAGACAACACGAACCGTTTATGCTAAAAGTGAAAACCATTCATTCCTGTCATTTTTTGGTTTAGCTTGTCGCCAATGCTTGTTCCTGATAAGTGTTACATAGGACAGATTGCCTTGCTGCAAAGTCCTAATTTCTAGATATTAATATCATCGCAAAAAGACTCCTTTTTCAAAACTTTGTTAATTAACTCTGGACATTTGATCTCATTAGAGTGAATTTAATATAATTTTTAAAAAAGAGGGTTTGTCAATACGAAATAATTGGTCAGTTATCGGTATTGAATATGCCACAATGAGGATAATGGTGTCGTGTCGCAAAATCAGTTGCCGGCAGCTAGCTGATAAAACATACTTTGATGTAATAAGCGATACCTATGGCAGCATTGATAAATTTGAAACATAATTTGTGTCCATGAACCAGCTTTAGAGGTCTGACATAGTAATACAGTTACTTTTTTGTAACAAGTTACAGCCCTATCAGCTAACAATTAATACCCAGTCAGAAACCAATCAGATTCTACACCAGTCTGCAGACTGGCAAAGCAGGAGCATAAGAATTTATCAAAACAAAAAGGGAAGGATATGTGGAACTGGTATTCTAGCTGACTTTTGGCTGTAGATACCTTATTTCAAAAATGTCTGTTGAGGTCACAAGTGGTAAGCCCACGTACCTCTTAAAATGTGGATTATTAATAATAATAATAATAATAGAGAGTATTTATATAGCGCCTATCCCCGTATGTACAGGCTCTAAGGGCTTTACAATCTATTATTACCCCGACAGACCCAAAGAAGACAATCATAAACGTTCTCAGCTTCCTGGGAGGCATACAAGGCGGCTGCCTGTTAGGCGCTCAAATCCTTATCAATCTAACAATATCGTTCACTGTCTATAGTCGGGTACCCATTCAAACCTGGGTGGAGTCAGAAAATGTGTGTAAATTGTCTTTCCCAAGGACAAAATGTCGGGACCTGTCAGGATTCGAACCCGGAACTTCAGTTCCCGAATCCGACGGCCCAACCGCTAGGCCACCGACACCACCATATTAGCGATGAAAGTGTGTGCCCTCAGGGTAAGTACGGATTTGAATGTGAATTCTCATGTACAAATTATGTTGACGCAGCCTGTGATATAAGCACCTACTTCTGTTTCTGTGGGAACAAACTAGGAAAACGATGATGTGGTCGTTCCCCAAAGGCTCGCAACAATGCCCACCCCCTCCCCCGCCGCTAGGTCCCACGCCATACTCGTCATATCGTCTTTTCAAACCTGCGATGTGGATACTTCTTCAGTTATGCGCAGTTACTATGATTTGTGTGTGAAACCTTATCCAGGGCGGTCAGTAGGGCACTAACTGCGCTCTGAGATGTCCGCTCAGCTCCAAGGTCGATTATCTCTATGGTAGATTCATAGCGAATGTGATACGTGTATCTCAGGCTATAATGGGAACTCGCTGCTCCTATCAGTGTGTCAGGTTTCATGGAATCAACTGCTCAGAAAAGTGTACGGAAAGTTCTTCCAGTGGACTATATGATGCAGGAACTGGCGAATGTCTCAGTGTGGACCACACCAAACCGATTATAACCCGCTGTTTTCTTCGACATAATTTCCAATTTCAGCATCAATTTAATACTCATATTTGTTACACTTTTCAAACTTTACTTGTGGTATTCGTTCCTCTCTAGGAGGCATTACTGTGACCAGTAGGAACAGAAAAGTGTGTGTGTGTGTGTGCGGGCGCGCGCGCGCGCGAGCACGCTGGCGTGTCCCTGAATGCATTGCTCAGGTTCACAAAATTGTTGATATCGAAGTCGAAAGTGTTTGTTGAGTTGTTATTAATTTTAGGCACATTTAGGACTCACCCACACGCACAGACATTTCGTCACTCATTTGTTTATGTGTAGTATCAGTTTATTTGAACAATTGCTAGATGTGCGAAAGCAGTTTTGAAAAAAAATATGAATATGTTTACTTATTCTGATGACCTGATTTGAAGCTTCTTTTGTTAATTGGTCAGTTCACGTTAAGGAAAATATTCTTTTTTTCAATTTTTATTTCCCGACATATTCAGTGAAAGCATTTCATGTGTCCCTCTTTTAATGACAGCAAAAGTGTATTTACATAATTCATTTATTTGATATCAAAATCCTGTGTTGTATAAAATAGCATAAAAACCCAAGCTGATAGCATACACCATTTAAAATAAGATTGTAAAATGAAATAAACACATCGAGATTATGACTTCCATAGAGCATCTGGTTTTGTTTTACTATGGAAAGGATGCGATTTCAGCAATATTAACGAGGTGTATGAAAGTAGTCCTCTAAAAATTAGATTTGACATTTAAATGTCTTTCACGCTGATACAAAATTATCTGCGTGAAAAACTATTTCTCCTTTTCATGACAGGAAGTGTTAAAGTTGAATGATTTGAAATACAAGATAAAGTCAGACCAAAAATGGAATAGCACATTCAAACATAAAGACGAACAGACATAGTTTCAGTATTTTGAAAAGACACATACACAGATACACAAACACACTCACACGCAGACAAAAAAAAAAGAGGAGTAAAGAACATTTTCATTGAGATTGCAGCATAACAACAACCAAATCTTATAAAGCACATTAGGTAAGCTTAGATCTGCAGTATAGAAATGAATACGCTTGTACAATGGAAGTAGAATGGGGGCAATAAAAGATAGGGGAGATTAAGACGTATTTGCCAAGGGGAATGTTTTCAATGAAGGGAGAGTGGCAAATCAAAGGACGATATTTATCATGATGCAGTAGGGAATTGCAATCTTTGAAAGAAATAGATCTTATGGTGTTAATTAATGGATAAAAAGCATCACTTTCGGCAGATCATGTAAGTAAGATCGCTATAGAGTCTCAGAAAGCGTCAATGAAAATTGCAATGTTAACTTGGTGTCAGGGCCTCCATAAAGTCTATCTTCCTCTGACGTCATCCTGAATCTGGTAGGCAAATAAAAAAAATAGCGATTCTAGTATGTCTCTGCATAGATTTTGTGTAAACTGCTACTGTTGTTTTGAGACTGTAACAGAAAGGCTTGGCCTTTTGTCCTAATAATTTATATATCATCAAACGTGACACTTTTAAAAAACTTCATGTGTCAAAATGTGAATTACATGTACATGACACAAACAAAATAAATAGATGATATATAACCAAACGCGACATTTTTAAAAAATTCATGTGTCTAAATGTGAATTACATGGTATAAATAACATAAATTTGAAAACCTCATATGAGAAAAAAAAAATCAATGTTTAAAAAATCAGTGTCATGAAACAAGAGACAAAAGACCACGATTTTTGTCACAAATCAGGCACAGAATGATAAACCTATCAATCTTATGTAGCTTTTTAAAACTGAATTATAGAATTAATGTTATTTCTCAATGTTATTTCTCACAGATGATGACATAATACCTTTCTGTGGCAGTAGAAAATTATGTTATCGTCACTTTTCGTAAGAGTATTGAGCCAAGTGGGAGGAGCTTTGCATATTACCTACTGGTTACTGAAAGAAAACTGTAAAAATCCATCCTCTATCGACACGATTTCGTAAAATACTGACGCATAACTGGTTTGCTAGGTCAAGACAAACGTCACTACAAAAGTAGTGATCAGAATATACAACACTCTCACCTTTCTAATATCATAAGAGTCATTTGAAGGACAGGTCTCATTCCCTACTAAAGACTGGCAGGTGGTACACAGGCCATTGATGTGGTGGCACGTACCTAGACAGTCCCGGTCACACTTCTATGAGCAGCCCAGACTGTAAAAACCTGCTGAGCATGGCTGGGTATAGTGATTGCCGTAGTAACCCGGATGACACAGGAAACATTCACCGGAGATTTTGTCACACGGTCTAGACAAAGAACAGATTGTCCCACAGAGTAGAGCACAACTGATTCCCTACAGATCATCAGGGCAGACCTGGTCACAGAAAGTCCATGACAACCCCCAGCACAGCTGTAGAAGCATCGATCCTCGAGCGTGCATACTCCGAACCAAGGGTTATCTTGACTTTGGAACTAGTCGTGTAGTTCCAGGAATAGCTGCAGCACCTGTTAAAAATGTGGTATAGATGTAAATTGTGTAATTGTCCTATTCCATTGTGTAGTCGTTTGAAGAGTTGGATAGATATTTACATCAGAAGCAACAGGCAACGTGGGAATTTTTTTTGCGGATACCGTCGTTTAGTAGTCGAGGGCAGAATAATAGGTTTGCCTTTTCTGCGCACTGAAGATCGTATAGTCGAAGGAGGTGGCTTAGGCAATAGGGGCGATTTAATCACTGGGCTTGACTTAGTCACTGGGAGGGATTCTGCACAATTCTCATATCTTTTTCGTCCATGACACCCACATGGACATCCACCCGTACTCACAAAACAGATGTCCCGGACACATTTACATCCTTTCTGGAATTTGGGTCCATATCGTTCTGGAGCACACACTGTCTCACCATACACTTCTATCTCACATATCTTAATTGCATCGAAATCTTCTCCTGCCGTTACCTGTAGTCGGGTGATGCGTGTTAGTGAAGACATATCAACAACATAAGGGAAATCATCAGAGTCTCCGGCATAATTCAGCTGCTGGAAGCCGCCGGTATTTGGAGAACAAACTCGCAGTATAGCCTGTTGCAGACTAGTGTTGCCGCTGTGCAGGTCACATTGCTGAATGCTTTGAAGAGTTTGGAACATCACCGTCTTGTTTTTAATTGTCGTGCATGATTTTAGCTGGCCATCTACTGTTTTTTGTAAACCTGCAACAATATTTGAAGGGGTGGAGATTTTCTGATTTAGTGCCATACTGCGGCCTCTGCTAATATACAAGGAACAGAGCGTCTTCACACCGCGGCCTAAGAGCTCAGTTCTGTCAATGGTTTTATGATTAAAACAGGGGATGTCAATGGTGTTTTTGTTGACAAGAAAGCTTTGCCTTCGGGCACAAGGAACATCATCACCAAATCTCAGTCTTACATTACTCACATGTTTCGGATTATGGGTGACCAGACGAGCTCAGGTAAAAACTATGTAAACAGATAAAGTCAAAGAGACAAGATCCTTATTGCAGGTGTTATGATTTCTATCACTCAGCCAAGGAAAAGAAAGAGATTCTTTTACAGCATCTCGGTACTGACAGGCAGGACCGAACTAGTTTTCTCACATCGAGACGTCCCTACACAGGAACCTTCCGAGTCGCAGTTGTTCCCCTCACAATGACATTGGAACTCACAATCTGTTCCGAACCAGTCCTCCATGCAGTTGAAAGCAGGTTCATTATTCACAGCATGAGCTGTAACATAAATACTAAATTTAATTCAATAAATTGTTCTTTTGTGATTTCATTAATCGAGTTCTTTCCTTTAGGTTACTTTGTTTTTGTAAGGTTCCTACATCTCATCTGTAATATGTTACTTCTAGTTTACCTTTACCTTAGGAATTGCTTTCCTACTCCTAATGCCATTTGTTCTCACATCTGCTTCTCTCATTGCTACTTCTCCCTCTCACACATAGAAACTCATCGTTTAGTTAGTCAGTTAGGGAAAGGCAAGTTACCTTTGTATTCTTGTTAAGTTCCCTTTCGATCTGTATTCAGTTGACAGTTTTAATATATTTTATGTATAAAATATGGCTTAGGTTCTTGATGAAAATGTCATGGATATTTTATATTGATTTTTTTCCGTCCTAGGCTTATAAGGAACAAAGCCAAAATATTAATTAAAAAGTTAAGTCCATGCCTTGATCTGAAATATCATGAATGAGCATAATAACAAAATGATCAAATAGCCTGTTTCACCACCAATAAATCCTAGAACATTGAATATGTTTAAGAATGCGCAGGGAAGAAAAGGCTATCTGGTATGCTAGGTGAGTAAGTGGTACGCTAGAGAAAAGAGAATGTGGCGAAGATGGCACTATCAGACAGAGAAGACAGACTGTAGAGAAGAATGATCGTAAACACAGTGCAGCAGGGCAATATATAATGATGATGATGCTGAAAATGAGGATAATGATGTGGAAAAATGATAAAGAGAGCTTTTCTCGACATTTGTCTTTCCTTTCCATACTATTGTTGTGTGTGTGTGTCTTTTTTAGCCTATGTTGTTATGAAAATTATTGAGGACTTAATTAAGGGGCGATACATAGACTTCAGGATATATCAACAGCATGCTCCTGCACACGGCTAACTTTCTCAGGGTTGAGTATGCATGTACGGAATATTTGGAATGTCTAAGGAGCCTCCGAAGATGAGGACAACATCATGGGAAATATTCTTCAAAAAGAGGACACGGCATAAATCCAGTAAACACGGATGAATCGAATCTCTGAGGACTCTAACTGTTATAAAAAGCGTTAAAGCTTTCACTTTTTTTTAGATAACATGAATGTTAAATCTGAGCAACAAATATGAAAACAAAAAATGAAATGCAGCCTCTCAAGAAAAAATACTTTTTTGGTTTCATTGTATTGTATGCATCAAAGAAAAAGACAAGACTTTAACCACATTTCAACAGACTATTATGCGTTCTATGATAAGTCGTCCCGAGACTAGACTATACATCCAGAAGAGCGTCGAGGCCAAAGGCTTAGGTCTCTTAGTGAGAGATTTAATCGTAACGGGGGATAGGAAAGATTAGAGCCTGTTGTTTTGTCAGTGACTCAAAGTGTCCGGGGCTCCCTGAGTAGGAGGGCGACGCCTAAACTTCTACGATAATTGCGAATATATTTCACAGGTGCCGTGTGTACGTTACACACCTTAAAAAAATTATTGGCAATCAAGAATCGGATGAAGAATAGGCCATTGTAGGGAGAAAAATTTCCACAACCTCACCGCCCCCCCCCCCCGCCCATTTGTGTGTGTGTGTGTGTCACAAACCTCGGAATGTGAATGGGTGTTAGTTGTGACGTTCTAAGTGGTAATAAGGAGGAGAATACGGACGAGACGCACACAGGAACGGAGAAATAAGAACAGGAATCCTCGATGTCGAAATGATGCAGAATTTATTGCAGGTGCTTGGTAACAATACAAATTTCAGAGCAGCTGTCTAACTCCGATGCATATGGCACGCACTGCATTGCACTTTCGTGACACACATAGAACCATGACGTAGTGCGCACACACGTGACGTAATACACACACAAGATCTGACTAGAACTATCTCGTACAAAATGCTTAGAGAGTATCTCAGACACGCTCGGTGACTCAGTATCTCCACGGGCCAGCATATGCACGCCCACAACACACACTCGCATGGGCCCAGTATAATAAAAATTACGATCCTCTAAACATCGCTCACAACACACACTCGCGTGTACCCAGCATGTATAATCATGATTCTTTACAGTGTGTGAAAATTGCAAAATTTGTGCTCAAAATGTTCTTCTGACATCACCGAGAACACATTTAAAGCCGAGATAATCTACTCTTCGAACCGAAAGGCTGCATACATATTAAATTAACAAATCACTAATCTGTAAAATAAATAAATAAATACATAAAATACGAGACAGAGAGAGAGAGAGAGGGTGATATACAGAGAGAGAGGGAAGGCGAAGAAGATGAGGAGAAGAAGAAAAAAAAGAAGAAAAAGAAGAAGAGGAAGAAGAAGAAGAGAAGAAGAAGAGGAAGAAAAGAAGAGGAAGAAGGAGAAGAAGAAGAATGGAAAGTTATGGAACAAAAAATCACTGCACACTCCACTGTCAATTCCCAATTCACCACTCACCGGTATTAAGCATACAGGGGACCCATGGTCCCAGGTTCTTGTATTGTTCTATGTATACTTTCCCTTTGTGAAAACATCGTGAACTGTTACCTCCCGCTGTGTCATATCAACGCAGAGAAATGCCATTGTTTGTTGTACTATTCTTTTCTAATCACCCCTCCCTCCTCACCCTCTCTCCAGTTCTCTCTCAATTCCCATCCGCTCACTAAAAAATGTCTGGTAGAAATCAGACCGGTGATAGAGCAGAGGCTGACCTGTTTTAAGAAACTGGACAGTTTGATAAATTAAGCTGAACGTTTTTCTGATATTGAAGAGCTAATTAAGCAAGACCCATAGAGAGAAAAAGGGAGAATGATAACGAGGTGGGTTTACATCGAGGTGCTACATGTTTCACAAATAATCTGCGTTTTGACACTTGCCCAGAATGATGAAAGGCGAAGCTATCTCAAGTCCATGGACCTCACTGTGTTACAAACTGAGATGAAGTCACCCAGAATATGATAGGACAGATGGTGATCAAAGACGTTTGTCTTGAAAGCTTACATCAACTCAAAACTGAAGATTCTTTGAAACATAAATATATAAATAGATACAGAAGTCCATAATAAATAAACAAACAATACATAATGTAAATAAATAAATAGGTAAATAAATAAATAAATGAATATAAAATAACCGGGTTATTCATCTGTGAAAATTGGCGCACTCCTGTCATTTTAATGGTTATAATAATGAAGGAAAAAGTGTAGTCGACGAACCGTACAAATCTGAAAAGGGCGGTAAAAAATGGAAGGTATTATAATGAGGCTTTTTTCTCTTGATTATCTCCCGTGAGCCCAATCGCAGTATTGGAAACAAAAGATCAAGTGACAAGGCGGTGGGAGTTTACTAATGCGCTGAGTTCGACAGATGACCGTAAAAGACAAATACATCTCAGAGAAAGACGGAAAACATCCAAAACATACCATAGATCAAGCAACAAGCGATAGATACAAATCACGAAATTCTGGACGCCAGTTGTAGCCTAGATTGGTTCAGAATTTGAATTTCATCATTTTTTGATTTTGTTAAAACTATTTTTCCTCTCCGTCCTCTCTCCACCGGCTTTATACTCCATCCCCATCCCTTTTCCCCTGTCATACACAAGATGATTATGTGTACTCATAAATTCGTTGAGTAAAGAATATTTTTGAATCAAGCATCGATCCTTAGGCGTGCATACTCCGAACAAGCAACGGCTCAGGCACGATGAGTGATGATCATGCCCTGCCTTTGGAACTAGTCATGTAGTCCAAGAATTGCTGCTGTATCCTTTGTAAAACGTGGTCTAGTTGTAAATCGTGTAATTGACCTACTCCGTTGCGGTGGTTTAGTTGTAACTCGTTGTAGTTGTCCTACTCCGTTGCGTAGTCGTTGGGAGAGTTTAGATAGATCTTTGCATCGGAAGCAATAGGCAACGCGGGAATTTTTTGCAAATAATGTCGCTCAGTCGTCGTGGGCAGAGTCGTCGGTTTACCTTTCCTGCGCACTGAGGAGGTAGCTTAGACAATAGGGGCGATTTAGTCACTGGGCTTGGCTTAGTCACTGGGACGCAATCTGCACAATTCTCATATCTTTTTCGCCTCTGACACCTAGGCGGACATCCACCCATACTCACAAAACATATGTTTCCGATACAGTTTCAGGTATTTTGGTCCGTGGTTTCCTCGAGCACACACTGTCTCACCATACACTTCCATCTCACATATATCAATCGTTGCACTGGAAGCTTCTCCTGCCGTTATCTCTAATCGGGTGATGCATGTTAGCGAAGGCATAACAACAACATAAGGGAAAGCATCAGAGTCTCCGGTGTAATTCAACTGCTGGGAGCCGCCATTGTATGGAGAAAACACTCTGAGTATAACTTGTTGCCGGCTAATGTTGCCGCTGTGCAGGACAAGTCGCTGAATGTTTCGAAGAGTTTGGAACATCACCCTCATGTTTTTGACTCTCGTGCATGATTTCAGTTGGCCATCTACTGTTTCTGGCAAGCCTACAGCCATAGTTGAAGGGGTGGAGATTTTCTGATTTAGTGTCATTTTGCGGCCTCTCCTTATGTACAAGGAACAGAGTGTCTTCACACCACTGCCAAAGAGCTCAATCCTGTCAACTGCTTTGTGATTTAAACAGTGAATGTCAATGGTGTTTTTGTTGACAAGAAAGTGTTGCCTTTGGACACAAGGAACATAATCGTCAAATCTTAATCCTACATTATTCACATGTTTGGGATTATGGGTGACCAGAGTAGCCCTTATTGCAGGTGCTATCATTTCTGTCGCTCAGCAAGGAAAAGAAAGAGATTCTTGTACAGCATCTCGCTACTGACAGGCAGGATCAAACCAGTTTTTCTTACATCGAGACGTCCCTACACAGGATCCCTCCGAGTTGTTCCCCTCACAATGACATTGAAATTCACAATCTCTTCCTAACCAGCCCTCCATGCAGTCGAAAGCACGTGTATTAGTCACACCATGCGCTGTAACATAGCTAATAAATCTAAATTCAATAAATTGTTATTTTGTGATTTCATTAAGCGAGTTCTTTTCTATAGGCTAATTTGTATTTATAAGGTGCCTACATCTCATGTAAAATATATAATTTCTAGTTTACATCTATCTCAAGAATTGCTTTCCTACTTCTAATGCCGTTTGTTCTGAAATCTGCCTCTCTCATTGCTACTTCTCCCCCCTCTCCATAGAAAGTGATCGCGTAGTTAACTACTCAGGGAAAGGCAAATTACCACTAAATTCTTGCTCAGTTCCCTCTCGGTCTACCTTCGGTTGACAGTTTTAATATATTTTATGTATAAAATCTGGCTCAAGCTCTTGATGATTGTTTGTTTGTTTGTGTTGGGGTTTAACGGCACATCAGCACGACAACGGCTATATTCTGCTTATCACGGTGGGTACATTTACACGTTAAAGGCTGATCAAAGTATACATAGATAAAACGTAACGGTGAACGGACAACACGTTTATGGGTTATAACAGGATATCAAAATGTGTATATATGTTTGGGTAATCAAATATTGTATAGCAAAACTAAAAAGATGGACTTAAGCAATTTTACGGCGTGCCATGAGGATTGCCGCATGCTTATCAACTTATGTGATACGTTGTGATGTTAGAATTTGTCGTACAGACCAACATGGCGTAAAAAGCCCATGATGGCCTGCGGCTTCGTTTTGTTATATATAGGTCTTTCAGAGAGCGACTCGATGAAGTCGGCGCAATCGATCAGACTAATGATTAGTATGTGTGCAACTGTCAGTCGACAGTCACAAATCACACACTGTGGGGGGCATTTTTCTTCTGAGAAGAAAAGAGTGAGTGAGATGAGAGTGACCCAGACGCAAGTGGTTGAGGACCACCTGGTCTCGTCTTCGTGGCTTAGCAAACCCTGGCCAAGATCAAAGGTCTGATTAGATAGAGTAAAGTTTGTCTGCAACCTGTTGATTCAATCGCTGCCGCCATCGCGATTTGATTACTCGTTGATGATCGGCCTGAGATCCACATGAGGGACTCCCTCATCCAGGGGATATAAAATCAAATCACGAATGAGCATAATAACAAATGAGCAAATATCCTGTTTCACCACCAATAAATGCTAGAAAACGGTTATGAAAATCGTTAAGGCACTCTTCCCTTTTTTCATGGTAAACTGAAGCTGAGCACAAAAATGGAGGCAAAAAATAAAATGCAGCCTCTATAGAAAAAATACTTTTTTGGTTTCATTTTATTAAATGCCTCAAAGAAAAGGATTATTTGTGCGTTCTATAATAAGTCGTCCCGAGATTAGACTATTCATCCAGAAGAGCACCGAGACCAAAGGGTTAGGTCTCTCGATGAAAATGTTCAGGTACTAGATCTAATCCTAACGGGAGCTAGGAAGGATAAGGGCATGTTCTTCTGCCAGTGACTCAAAGTGTCTCGGGCTCCCTGAGTAGGAGGCCCGACGTCCAACCATTTAGGACAATAACATTGCGAATATATTACAGCGGTTCCATGTGTACGTTACACACAACAAGAATTTTTTTCACAATACAAAATCGGATGAAGAGTAAGCGTAGACGACCGTTGTCCGGAAAACTCTCTCCCCCCACCTCCCCTCCCCCGCCTCCCCCATTTTTTTCAAAGCAACAACAACAACAATAACAACAACAACAACAACAATAACAACAAAGGAAGAAAAAAACTCCAAAATTTATATCAAAAAATTTCTTCTGACTATATCCAGCACTCAGTCAAAGCCGAGATAATCTTACCCTTTGAACTGAAATGCTCTGTACATACTAAACTAACAAATCACTAATCTGTAAAATAAATAAATAAATTTAAAAAATAAGAGAGAGAGAGAGAGAGAGAGAGAGAGAGAGAGGAGAGAGAGAAAGAGAGCGAAGAAGACGAATGGAAAGTTATAGCAAAAAAAAAATCACTCCACGCTCCACTGTCCCAATTCACCACTCATTGGTATTAAACATGCAGGAGACTCCTGGTCCCAGGTGCTTGTATTTTTCTATGTACACTTTCCGTTCCTGAAAACATGGTGAACTGCTACCTCCCATTGTGTTATATCAACCTGGAGAAAAACCATTGTTTATCCTTCTATTCTTTTCTAATCACCCCTTCCCCTCCCCATTCTCTCTGTTTGCATTCTCCCCCCCCCCCTCCCCCCCCCAAAAAAAATGTCTGGTAAAAAATCAGACAAGATGATAGAGCAGAGGTTGGCCTATTTAAAGAAACTGAAAATAAACTGAACTTTTTTTTTTTTTTTTTTACATTGAAGGGCCAATGAAAAAAAAACAAAGAAACAAACGACCCATAGAGAGAGTGGGAGACTGACAAAAAAGTGGACTTACATCAAGGTGTTACATGTCTCACATTCTGCGTTTTGACATATTATAAGAATGAATGTAAGTCTCAAGCTATCTCAAGTCCATGGACCTTACTGTAAGTTACAAACTGTCACCCAGAATTTGACAGGATTTTATTTACAGACGATGATCAAAGAAGTTTGTCTTGAAAGCTTACATCAACTCGAAATTGAAGATTCTTTGAAACATAAATATATAACAAGATACAGAAATGCATTATAATTTTTAAAAATACAAAATATAAATAAATAAACAATAATACATAAATGAATTAATAATAAATAATAAATAAATAAATGATAAGTAAAAAATACAAAATGGGTTATTCATCTGTGAAAAATTGGGGCACTCTACCTACCTACTTTCCTACCTACCTACCTACCTACCTACCTACCTACCTACCTATCTACCTATCTACCTACCTAATAGATTTGTTCCAACCAAGCGAAAGGTTGGAAATACCCACGTCTATTTTTAGCAGGGGGGTACAAACACTCCAGAGTATTCACAAATTTTCGAGTTTTTCTGATTTTTACCAGACATTTTTTAGTGAGGGGATGGTGGGAATTGAGAGAGAACTGGAGAGGGGGTGAGGAGGGAGGGGTGATTTCACTTTTCGGTTTGACTCTGTTACGGTGGGGAGGAAATGTATGACTAAAATTCTTGGCTGTAAGCTTATTGAACCTAGATGTCCTCCAAACAATAGAAGTAATGAGCAGTGTTAATGATTGAATGACGTAGTAAAAAATATGACGTACTCCCGGCGTCGCGTTTTTCCCGAAGTTTTGCGTTCAGCTAGTGTTGTGGGATTTCGTGGTGGAGCGTAATACACATACGTGAGTGTTGTATTTTTAGTAGGGGGTACAAACATTCCGCCGGGAATTTCCAGATCTGTGCTTAGTCGAATATGAGCTATTACCTATCTCTCTATCTCTCTCTCTCTCTCTCTCTCTCTACCTATCTATCTATCTATCTATCTACCTTCCTATCTACCTACCTACCTACCTACCTACCTGTCTATCTATCTATCTATCTATCTATCTATCTATCTATCTATCTATCTATC
>JBCEWB010712513.1:0-17062 GCA_039654565.1 Peronia peronii | reverse complement strand
CCCTGAAATAGTTTTAACTCTGAAAACAGTTAAAGGAAGCCATCACATAGTCTGTGAGGATATAAGCGGGTCAACCGCAAGCAAAACCCAGCAGGATGGAGAATCTGGCCTATCCCGTCCCGGTACGAGAACCAACATCATTACCGGCGCAGCGCCCTATTATAACGTAACCTACACACTTCGTAATGTATGTAGATCTAACACATGTGCTAGTACATTTACGCATATACCTGTACTATAGGATGCTAGAATGCTTAATTATCGATCGCTGGCCCTGATACACTGTTTATTCCCCTCCCCGCCCCTTAAACACATGATCTACTTATGCTGCGCGCAAGACACAATACATTGTCTAAGCCCTCTCACCCCATCCGCGGCGCTGTGCATGTCTCCTTTTGTTTATCCCCCCCCCCCCCCCGTTAACACATGACCTACTTACGCTGCGCGCGAGACACAATACATTGTCTAATCCCTCTCGCCCCACCCACGGCGCTGTCTCCTTTGTTTTCAAACCGCCGGCATCCATGTTGGTGGAAACCACATGGAGATGACAATTGCCGATTTTTACCTTTGAGGCGGCGCTGATCAGTTCGATTTAAAGGAAACACATGGCGATGGCTTCGATCTATGCAAGAGGCATTTAATGGGCACAAAGAGAAAAAAAAATCTATTGTTTCATTTTTATTCGATTTATCAGAAATTCGGATTATCAGAGTTCGGTTTGCGTGGACTCGACTGTATCTAATTTGGCATGGATTTCCACTTCTTATGTACTTCTTTCCCCTTCCTATGTCACTCCTTCATACACACTTGGGGTATGTACATCTATACACTGCAACAAATGAAGAGAAACCAATCATGTTTTGTCATATCTCAGTTAGTCTGAGACTGCAGACTGTTATCAAACACACTTCTTTATAAATGCCCAGGACATTGCTTGGCAGTAAACATAATTCCACGGAGATTGAGTGGAATCGCAAGTAGATCTAATGCCCTCGATACATATCTAGAACATTCCATTGCATCTAGATCTAGATCAATGTCAAGTAGACTTGATCTTGTTAAGATGATTTGTCATGATCATCGGGCAAGGTTGAATTGAATAAAATGGCACTACCATCTCACTACGGCGACCCGGCACATATCGATTACTGTAAAATGAACTAGATCTAGTACCTATATCGATACTGCGATTATTGCCTCAGCAGTATGCACAGCCGAGGGTCCCAGCAGTTTAAGGCCATGGGTTGGTCTAGTTCATTTCACGGTAATCAATATGTCTCGCAGCCAGTCAAAATGAGATGTATGATGATTTTTCACCATATGGGGTTTTTGGTATCATGTGAAAGCTCATTTTATACCCTTTCGGGTGGTGAAAACAGTTTTGAGCTAGCTTTATTCTAGGATACTGCAGTTTAAAGAGACAAGGAGGGACCCCCAGCAACGACCGAAATTCCGAGAAAATTGAATTTAAATGAACGGTCGAACGCATAAATCTACATGTCTACTTCACAAAAACCCAATTTTAATGAAGAAATATTTATAAATCGAGGATAAGACCGATACTGTCTTGTTCAGAAATGAATGCACTTTCAATTTCTGAAAAAAAAAAGAATTCGATGTCTGACCCCTCTCGCCCCCTATCACATTCAAAGCCCGATTTCTTTGTTCTAGCCCAGCGACTTACGTCTCATTTCAACTGGCCGTGAGACATATGTGCCGGGTCAACGTAGGGACCGCAGTGAGACGGTAGTGCCAATAAAATGTGAAAAGTCTCTCGACCAGCTGAAATGAGACGTAAGTTGCTAAGCTAGAATTGAGAAATCGAGCTTTGAATGTGATGTGGGGGATCAAATATCGATTTTTTTTTTATTGTAGAAATTGAAAGTGCATTCATTTCTAAACAAGGTAGTATCCGTCTAATCCTTGATTTATAAATATTACTTCATTAAAATTTTGGGAGGTAGGTATGTAGATTTATGCGTTTGACCGTTCATTTAAACTCGATTTTCTCGGAATTTCGGTCACTGCTGAAGGTTCCCCCTTTATCTCTTTAAACTGCAATATCTCTGGCTAGAATAAAACTTTTTTCACCTTCTGAAAGAGTATGAAATAAGCTTTCACATGATACCAAAACCTCCATATGGTGAAAAATCGACATAGGTCTCATTTTGACTGGCTGCGAGACAAATATACTACTTGTCAGTTAGTGATGTTCAATAGCTCACAGATGTATATGAGGCTTACTTCTAAATTCGAATTATCTTACGAAAATAGAACAAATATATCATGATAACGAAAGTATTTTCCTGATTGTAATTTAAGTCTGGTCAGGTCTTGTGACAATTCCGCAATAACAACTCTTCGGGAGTTGAAGATAAAAACATCCAATTATTTGACCCACTGATATGATTTGTGCCCAAGAAACAGCTCTGCCACAGACCTAGTAACCAAACTGTTACGAAAATTTGAGCTCAGAAAACCTGCATGACTTGGGCAATCTAGATCTTGCTTTCGCACAATATAGCCTACGCCTACCTGTAGGAAAGCCATTTTCACCAACCTTGACCTTTCCCAACTTCATTTCCGGTTATTCGCCATGTTTCTCATCTTTCGATATATAATTTTATCGAAGTATAATTACTTGTATAGAAACGCATTTAGCAACTTCATGTTAATGTTGTGATAATAATGCAATCTATTTGCAATTGCTTGAGTACCTCAATGGATAATGTCACCATTTTTTTTCAAAATCATGTAAATTCTAGGCTACTCTGGACAGACTTACTTATTTTTGCCAGTTAAAGACACTCACTAGATCTATCTTGAGGACTGAAATCGCAAGTGCCACATCAGGAGTCGAGATGACCACCTCCCTGAAGGTGGAAAGACTAACAAATACCATAACGCCAGGACCTATACATAGGAGGCACAAAATTACTCCACTTTTTGTGTGACTCTATAGCCAATACGATTTTTAAATAAGCTTAAATAAGCTATAGGCCTATGTATGTATTTTCGGATTTACTCCACTCACATTCGCTCATCTTCTCTATTTCTCTCTCTCTCTCTCTCTCTCTTGCTTTCAAAAAAGTCAGACGCATTCACAAATATAATGAATAAATATAAAATTTTATTTCCCATTAGAAGAAAACAAAACAAAACACACAAAAAAAGAATGATTTCTATGGAATGCAGACAACTGTTCTACACTAACAATTTTTAATTCTCTTTGGACTGCCATTTTTCCTTGTTTGTGACCAAAAAAAAAGAAAAAAAAATGATCTTGATTAAACTGAATTATCTACATATAACTTTAAATGTCAAGCCTAAAGAAGAACAGGAAATGTATTAATTTTTAGCAGCAAATCCTCATTCTTAAGTTCATGGCATTTCTCTGTTTAAGAATACAAGCGATAAGATGTAAAATAGGCTGAAAATATAACAAAAAAAGAGGAAGAAAAAAATCAGTTCTACATCACAATACCGAAATAATTTACACAAATATTGGAAGTTATTCGGAAAAAAAATTTGTTTCTGAAAAAAAAATTATCTAGTTATTTCATCCTTATTTAACATATCTAAACTTACGGTTTGTGAAAATGGTCTGCTGTATTATTTTGCTCTATCATTCAAAATTACACCTATTCAATGAAAATCTGCCCAAGATAGATGAAAAAATAAATCCTATACCAAGGACAGAAAGGATTCTTCTAACTGCTTCACTGTTTCAGGGTTCTATCTAAAATGCATTTAAAATGAACACTTTTCAGTTGCAATTCTTTAGTGTAAACACTTATTGCATGCAATAATCACCACATTGCCAATTGTAAAAATAAAAACGAATCTATCATAGGTTCAAATCTATCAACTCAGGAGATGGCTGTGTTCTAACAAACAACTTATGGAACAATAACCTACCTTGACTTCCAGCTCTGCCTTTTAATAAGCAGTTGAGACAGAATCAGAATGAAATAATGAATATGTTTGTGCCTGAGAAAAAGAATCCAAAATAGGAAATTCTGAAAATATGAATCATACCAGAGCAATCTAAACTGGGTGGACTGGTTTTGATTCATTTGAATAGCTTGACTACATACTGAGATTAGAGACCTGTTATGGGACAGAATATGAAAACTCAAATCCCAGAAAGAACAAGTTTCAAGTTATTTAAATATATTATTATAACATCTGACAAAACAGGGTAAATATCAGACATACAATAAATTTAGTGAAATGGAAGTCAATCCTTTCTACAGATGATTTAAGCATATTTCAGTAAAAACATTTTTGAAACATTTTTGACCTGGTTTATAGGCCCTTGGCTCTAGATCAATGTTTTCCAGTTTTGAAGCTTTTTCTCTAGACACACACTCAAATAAAAATCTGACTAGAAATAAACAAAATAATAATGTGAAAGAACATAATCAACTACTGAATAAAGATTCTACAAATCTAGAACCTGTGTGCATGATGCTTGTGATAAAGCATTATCAAGCATAAGTAAAAAGGTGCCACTAATTAATTTTATAACTTTAAATGTCAACTACATGTACTATAAAAAAAATACAGAGTAAGATGGGTCTATATATATATACAGATATGTATTCAGATATAGACTTACAATGCATGAATTGAACATGAAAACTGCCCTAATATTGCTGAAAGTGAAGGGTATTTGACGGTTGATCCGTGTTAAAAATAAAAATAAATCATTGAATAAGATATGTAAAGATAGCGTAACAGTTCATTTTATCTAATAGGTCACCAAAGAAAATGAAAAAAAGATTCTTTGTGCTCATATATGTGTAATATGTTTTCATGCTTCAAAAAATAAAGAATGGAACTGCAGATTTCTTCTAATTTGTGAATGTAAAAGGGATATATTTTAATGCAGGATTTCAGAAAGATCCATACAACCAACACTAAGGAAAAAAAAGATAATAATCATTACTAAAAAAGATAATAATCAAACATGGTACAAAATGCCAGTAAAGATCAAAACTGGTATAAACAGATATCCACTTCAAATTTTGCAGTCATGTGCTAAGCATCAGCAATGTGGTCAGCCTCCCTTGCCCCATCTACTGCTAACCCTACCCTGCAGAGAGTCCTGCCATTGTGTGCGAGCCACCGACACTCGCAGGCAACCTGAAGCATTGACTGCTATTCATGTAACAAATTGTTACAAGAACAAGCAGATTATACGCCTGATCTGGGCTCTTATTGCTAGGGTATTTGCCAATCATCAGCTTGCAGTGTGTATCAAAAGACTCTGCATATAGATGCAAAATGTTGTTCAGTGGTCTGAACACTGGATCAAAGGGGAAGAAGGGGTGGTTGGTGGTGGGCTGACCTTAGCTGGACCAGGTACATTTTCTTATACACGAGAGGCCAATTTTGGGGCATGCTTCGCACCACTGGTAAAGTGGTTAAAATAATGTGAGATAGGTTCAATAATGAACAAAAGAATCAAATGGACTGTAAGTTTCATGGAACAAATAACACAACATACAAAATCAGCGCAAAGAATTGTTTGTTATTAAATCACGAAGTGGCCCATGGTGCTCAACCATTGTGCCCCATGGATGTCTTCTTTTCAGAAACAGAAAGAAATGTTTTTGGTATTTTTTTTATATATATCCTGACAAGTAATTCCTTAATTCAAAAGCTTGTTGCAAATATGGATCACATCATTCCTCTAGATTATGTAGAAGTATCTCAGAATTTTACAAATGATCAGTGCAAATATTAATATTTTCTTCTTATCTTTATTTCTTCCTGACAATGGCATCTCCAAGTTCATAAATTATTAATGAAAGGTGCATAATATCAGACTATATAACAACTGGAACAGCTTGACAACAAGACAGTGCAAGACATTAATTCAACACATTCATACACTGTCAATTTTCAGGAAACGTGGAATACTTTACAAATGATGAATTGTAGCTTTGAGGCTTTTCATGATGACAAGAAATTCTGGAAGTCTCCATTTATTTTTGCTGATGATATAAAATCTTTTCTAAAAACTCTGCATCCTCCATTACTGATTTTCAGTACAAAAGCACTGTTACAAATCAGAGGTTATAATTAGTTTGAGAATGAGAATGATGAGTGTAGATAACTGAATAATGTAGTTTCATCATTTCAATGCTAATATCTGAGAGGAGCTTCTAAACTACATGTGTGATGTTTGATATTTAAATGATTCAAATGCTCCTAATATTTAGACATTGAGTTAAATCTTCAATGCGTTTAGTATTTGTAAAAGGACAATATACATTCTGTAAAAAGTATACATGTCTAGATATCTAAGAAAAAAATCAGATTCAAAAAACAGAGCAGACATACATGTAGTTTGGAAATACCCATAAAAAGGCTCAACCCTTGAAAAGACAGAAACTATAAACAGAATCTCCTGAACATTTCAATCTCTGGACATCAAGAATGAATATGTACAAAAAAGACATATTTCAACATTACTTTCACTAAATCTATATAAATGCGTGTATATGATGTATACATTTATGCTCCCTACTGCTCTGCAAGACCGAAGACACTACAAAATAATAAACTGATTATAAGGCACACATTTCTATTAATCTAAAGATCTAATAAATATGTAAACATTGCACATGTAGGCACTAAAATATATAAACTATAAAGATGATGTAAACTGCAGCAAAGAGGCAGGAAAATAAACAGAGTAAATTAGCATGTAGAGAATAAATCTCACATCAACCAGATAAAAAAATACTTTACAACATGAAAAACATAAAGATGCCAATAAGTGGTGATGTTGCAGAAGTAGCAAATTGATGAAGTCTAACTCACAATATTTCTTCATTTCTTCTTGTTTCTTGCACAATCAAAACATGACAAATGACAAAAGAAAGAAAAAAAAATGATGTCCCCTTGAAGTGAGCTGTGCTCTTTTAGATTCAAGATTTTTAGTGCTGGACCTAAGCCTGCAAATATTGATTCTTCAAGATAAATATTCAAATTACTGAACAACTTATTAGTTGTCTGTCGTATGAACACATTGGAACAAAGTAGCATAATGCTGGCAATGCTTTGAAATAGAAATGGATCAGCTATTTGTTTCAATTTGAAAGAGCTGTAACATTGAGGAGTATTTCCAGACTGCTTTTAAAAAATATTTTAAATTGTTATACATAAGTTGTCATGCCATTTATTAGTATATAATGTTTTACATTAATGCACAGGAAAGCAAATTTTATTAAAAGTTAATGAATGAAGAGTGTCAAAAAATATCGGAAGGCTGATAAATTTACATTTTCAGATGGCTATGTTTTACAGCCGAGAAATGAGTGTTTGACTACACTCGTATTGCTGCCCTGCTGCAAGTGTAATGGGTTGCGCTACCTTCCCTGGTTCAACACAGATCATTTCCTTGTAACCCTCATCATCAAAGTCACCCATTTCTTTAGCTTTCTGTGCCCATGGGTTCCACACAACTGCCGATACAAAGAAGAACAAAAGATAACAGATAGGATATATTGACTGTATGTTGTCCAAACTGACAGTAGGGTCTCTTACAGCACATTTTAATAACAAACACACAGGCAAACTAAAGCCAGTCTGCAATATTCATCAAAGATTTTCAAAATTGCACCATTACGAAAGAAAGAACAAAAAAAGAAGTCAGGATTATATAAAAGCAGTACATTGTTGAAAATACAAAGAATATAAAATATTCTCTCCTAAAATATATTTGATAATCTGTCCAGTCTATCTTAAACTGCCACATACTGGCAAAGAGATTCCACTAAAGAGTTGCACTAGATCATAAATAGCTGAAACACTAATGACAATGTAACCCGCTTTTACTGGGAATTTATGGGACCAAATTTAGTAACAATGAACACAATGAAATAAGCTGACAATGGATCTGACAGATTTATATGTCAGATATACAAACTTAAGGCTGAACACATAGTACTTGAGTTCTGTTTCAGAATTACTTGAAATTCATAACAGATGGACTTTTTTCAACAGAGCTGTTTACATGTATGAAGATCTCATTTTTTAGACATCTATATTTTGTCAAATAAGAAATATTTTGTTCTTACCGATATCTGGATAGTTAAAAGTTTGCAGTTCAATGTTTCTTGCAGGTTCTGGACCACTAGTTATGAATATATTTTTGGATGCATCAGTGTAAACTCTGAAGAAGAAACATTATGGTGCAGAAAGATAGCAGCCAGGATTATGGCTACATGAAAATATCAATTTGTAATTGGTTTCATCACATCAGAAATCTTCATGTGTTAATTTTCTTCGGACACAAGTTCTTCAACACTGCAGGATTATTAAAGATGTCAGGTACTGTCTGGAATCAGGGTGAGAAATTCTTTCTGAGATTGCATTATTATCAGCTGGTTCATTTACTCATGTCAATTTTTAGTAGCTCCATGAAAACAATTTGTGACATTGTGTCATGTTCACAGTGTTACAATGATTAATCAATACAAAAAGATGAAGCAAAAGGAAACTGTGAAAAGTTTACTGTATCGTAAACAGATTTACTTACCGGTCATAATTTTCATTTACAAAGACCTGAGATCTGGTCTCCTTTTCACGCTTTCCACCTTTCACCTGAAATAAAAGTTTTTCCATAGCAAATCAGTCTCATTCTGTATGCTACATCTGATGGCAGGGATGATGATGAAGATGCTGTTGATGAGGAAAGGAGGGGAATGATGATGACATTCGGGATGACTCTTGTAATTATCAGACACTATTTATTAAAATTCACTAACATGTCACACCAAGCATTCACGACAGTATTCTATCTCCCTCTATTTATTTTTTCCATTTTGCCTGCCTTTCCCCATCCTTTCTCTCTTTGTTTCACTCATCCTTTTTTTTCTTTTTGTATTCTCATTTCAAGCACTAAAACTATAATGAGTGGAAAGATAGCAGTAATGACATAATTACATGTGAATATCTATTGCACATCATTTCAAATTAAATCAGTTCTCCCTTTCTCTCTCACTCTCTCCATCTGTTCAACAGAATACTTATAATGTGTTATGTGTTTCTATTGAAGACAGACTGTTTTATTTTTCAAATTTTATTTTGTTGTAGGATGGATCCATATATTTTTTATTTCCAGTTACATTTTAAAGTCAATTTTCATCCCCAGAATTTTGCTCAATTGCTTTTTTGATGTACTATAATTATCAGGTGTAGGCAGCATGATGGTCACGAGTTCTGTAAATAGTCACATGCCTTACTCCTGTGAGACTGTGGAAAACTATACACAATTGTCAATGACACCAAGCTGATACACCTCTGATAATACTGCTTGTCTTCAGGATGATATCACTGAAGTTCACAAATGTGTAATCTCTTCTATTACCATTCTAACTCCCACCATTAATTTGGATTATCTGAAGTAGGCATTTGTTGCATTTATATGAGGTAATCAAGAGCACTACAGAAATTCATTCCTGCCATCAGCAATATGCTTATAAATCGAAGCAGTTTTTCCTGATTCTGTCTTCTTCTAGTGCCATTCATAACAATTAATCATATATATGCATGGCAGAGTGAATGTATGTTACATGCATAATATTGTGTCTCATCAACTGTGACCTTGCAAAAAGTCACTTTTGGGGATAAATAAAAGTTCGTCTTATCTTTTATTTTATTTTGGACTAAACAGCATTTGATGGATCATATGACTTAAAACTGACCTTGTCAGTGTACAACAACCCCTGGAGTCCTGTCACCGCTGTAGTTTTTATGTCAGCTACACGGAAATAGGTATGCATCAGGCACGTGAAGCCAAGAGCTTTCTGATCTGCAAGAAAGACAAAATCAGCAACATCGAGCATGAGTCATGGCTTGTCCCATGACCAAGGCATTCTATATACAATCAATACAAAAATAAGTCATGTTTTTACTTGTACAAACAGATTTCAAAATTAGCTGGTAAGATGTTGCAAAATCATAAATATAGTACTAAACAAAAATTTGAAACAAAAATGCTTATATAATATAAATTTATTGTTCATTTACTTGAATGCAATAAGTTAAAAATGATGCCTGCATCTTCCTACCTACGTTGTGGACCACCAAAGTGCCTGATATGGTTGTTGCAGTCAGCACAACAGTGTAGACTAGTTTAAACCTTCAGAAAATAACAAAAGAAAACTAACATGTAATTTGATCATCCTATGTATACACAACAGACATTTTGAAGTTTGTTCTCAGAAAGAAAACAGCATCATCACATTCTGTGCAAAATGATAATCATAAGAAAGCTATACTAGTGTGAAGATTACTTTGTCATAAAGGTGACTCCTATGCTGACAGAGAAATGCAAGACTAAACACCAAATCACATTTGAATGAACATAGATTGACAAACTCAATGTGCAATGATGTAAACAACATCTAATGCACCAGTCTAATTTTACTAAGCAATTGCTTCTCAATCATTCAATATTTCATATTGTTATAAGATTTTTGTAACCAATGTAAGACTATTACTCATGAGTAGTGGCACTTCTAACTGCACATTTATATATGTAACATACTATATTGGATTTGTATACTTTCTGTTTTCCACTAAGCTCAGAATCACTAAACATGAGCACTATGATGAAGAATCAGAAATAGAAAAAAACTCACTTGTAATTCCAGATCTCCCTGGTTTCTTCATCATCATACAGCATGAACACTGCAATAACATCTCCATTGTGGTCCTGGAGCAGATGTAGTCAATATTCTAAGCAGAACAATTTTAGACATTGCTGTCTGGAACTCATGTTTGCCCTTTTTTATTGTTGGTGATTCCGTATACAAGAAACAGTCATTGACAGGAGATAAAATGAATCAGGTTAAAGAACATCTATAACTCAGATTTCAAAAAATTTGCACAAGACAAATCTGACAGCCATGAAAAAATATGAACCACCTGAATAACAAATGGAAGGAAATATTGACAGAGCTCTTTTCTTTGCGTGACAAATTTGGAAGACATGTTTCTGTAATCAGAAATAAAGAATTTCAATTGAGACAGAGACATATAATTCAGAAATGAACATGTTCTTTGCTTTACCTTTCTAGGTGGAACACCAGTGGTCCATCTTTTTATTCTGGCGAAGCCGTGCTGAGGTCCTAATGGCCAGGGCCCAAAATTGGCTGTTAATCAAAGCAGACAAGCATTTTCATGCTTAATTTAATATGAAGAAGAAATTCAGTCATTGGAATTTTTGTTATGTCTTTAAGTATTTTGAGGAAGTAAGTTTACTACACATACATGAAATAAGATAGCAGATGTTACTTGTTGCCTTAACTTTTAAATTTTCTGTTGTGCATATATGTGTGCATACTGCAATCTTATCTAGCTCTTGTGTGCAAGGATTCATCTTCATGGCATTGTACTAAAGGTACTTTCAGTTCCAAATAATAATTATACAGAATATGTCAAAATTATCACCTCTTATCACACAGATTAATTCAATTAATCAAATTACTATTCAATCTAATATAACCACTTTGACAAAATCATTCATTTTTGAGGCTAATACCACTCATCACACCACTACTCAATGTATGAACTATTCATAATTTGTTACAAGTATTTGGAATGAACCATTTCACTAATGGATATACTGGTGTTAATATGGTAGAATTTCAATGTAAACTGCAGTTACCAGCCACTTCCAGCTCTTTCCAGGCACATGCACTTTAACTTGAATTTATCGAATTACAGTCCAATTAGCTAGCTGCAAGACCTGTTGTAATGTAAATCATTAATATTAGGGTTTTCTTTTACAATGGGATAGTATGAAGGAACATTCAAATACAGTGGAACACACTTAAACCAAAAACAGCTAAACCGAAAACACAGCTGAACCGAAAGAAAGATTAATCCCCATTTTTTTTCTCTTATATTCTTTGTTAATAAACTAGCGATAAACCCAAGTCAACCTTCGTGGGAACACGGCTGAACTGAAAACAATGGCCCTGATTTTAGTGGAAGCCTGCGACCTATTCTTAATCAAACATGCTTAGTACCGATCCCCTGTTCACTCATCATCAGGCCTGAGGCCACCAGTAGGTGTCAAAGACGGAGAGGGGGTAGGTGATGGGTCAGTGAATCAAGTGGGCATTGTCTGTGGAATCTAAATCATGTGGTGTGCTGATGAGGCAGGGCGAACAACACATCATCGAAGCATCGTGATGCGTGCTGTCTGATGTGGCGTGGGATGTTACGGCACCGTGTAGTTTCAGATGACTCACATGGTTAGTTAGTGAAATTTGACCTTACAGAGTTTGTTCCCCTCTTCTGACAACTTCCACCATACCAGTTTGGATAAACCAAAATATGTTTAAACCGAAATAATATGCCCGGTCCTAAAATTTTGGTTTAAGCGTATTCCCACTGTATATAAAGATTCATACTTACGAAAGACAAGAGGCACTCCTCCACGGATGGCCTTTTTGTTATCAAACACAGCTGTTGGACTGATGGAAACAAAATCATACAAGTTTCTGATTTTCCTTATGCACAAAAGAATTAATTAATTCACAGAAAAAAAAAGACAGAGTATCCTCAGATAGCTAGGCCTATGAATCTACTGTTTCCAGTTCAATTTATTCTCAATCCATTTTGGAGGAAAACGAAATGATTCTGTCTATACAAGGTGTACATTTGTCTGAAAGGAACTTCAAGCTTGATTTTATTCTATATAATTTAAACCTAATACCAAAATTAACTTCCAAGGAAGATTTCAAATCAACTCTGATGGAGAAGCAATCTATTGGTTAATATCAATGAGAAAGGCTTTACGTACATTTTAAATAGGAAAACAATCAAGAAGACAATGATTGTGGTGGTGATGTGTTTGCCATTGCCTTCCAGCAAGGCACTGTATCAGATGATCAGAATCCAGCAATTACAGTGGTCTCCGCCTAAGAGCCTGGTCCGTCTAAGAACCCGCCTCTACTGCGAAACGGAATTTTTCCTCTATAATTTACCCCTCTTAGAACCCACTCCAGGTGCTCCCAAATAAAAAAATCCGCCTAAGAGCCCAGTGCCGGGCCAAGACACCGAGTACTTATGGCATAATTCCACACCATACTGTCCACTTGAGAGAAACGCACAGTGCTAGATGTGCTAAAATGGGGACAGGGGTGGAAAGAACAGGTAGACAAAGGAATGGAAGTGATGGTTGATGTATGACTGCATAACCAGGCCACGTTGTTAACCCGTAACCATTTCTTTGTTTGACAACACGTGGGACAGCACCTGTGATTGGCTTTGTGGATAAAGAGGAGTAAGTTTAGCCTCCTGACTGGTAAGCCGTTTTGCTACTTCGGTCGGTCGGTTAACACTCGAGTCACTCCTGCGATTCCACGGGGTAGCATAGCAATATCGTTTTAAACAGTGATACTATTATGTGAAAACTCATCTGGCGTTTAAGCTGGACAGTATTAATGTAATTATATGCTAAAAAGATCAGGAATTGCTAGATCTAATTATAATATATACACACAGGGAAGAAGGCTGTACTTATTCGCGTAGATAAATCTTCAACTAACGGTAACGATCAGCTAATCATAGTAGTGAAGACAATCTGTGGTCAGACGGGTTGCATAACTTTACAATCCGCCTAAGAACCCATCTGCCTAAGAGCCCGCTTTTTTTTGTCTCCCGACAACCGGGTTCTTAGGCAGAGACCACTGTATTAAGATCAATAGCTGCCTGTGATTGAAATTAACCTAATTCCCCTCTGGGACAAATATATTATGAACATTAAATTATCATTTTTCCCCTCTTGCTACTGAGATATGCATGTATATCTTAAAAGTATGAGTTAATACAGAACAAGCAGATTTACATTATTTAAATCATTACTTTTAAAAATATGGTGCATCTATCTTATGGTAATCCTTCATAAATATCTCAGTTATAACCCAAACTGCTCACTTAATAGGTATATTGTTCTTCAAGAATTTGATCTCTTAAAAACCAATTCATGCAAAAACTTACCTCACATAGAGATGTTCCACATCCTTGCATTTCCAAGACAATAGTGTGGCACCTGAAGAAGACATGACATAATTTTATGACAGAATCAACAACATTGTATGACAAAATTCCACACCAGCCAAACCTGTGGACTAGATTTATCATTGTCCTTAAAAGATCTTCGTGAGAAAGTGACACAGGAGAAAAGTACAGTGATCTTGCCTAAGAACCCCATCCACCTAAAACCTGTCTCTATTGCGAAATGGAATTTTTTCTCTGAAAGGACCTGCTCCCAAATAAAAAATCTGTCTAAAAGCCCAGTGCTGGGCCAAGCCGCGCAAGTACTCATGGTGTAATTTCACATCAGACTGTCCACTTCAGACAAACACACAGTGCTAGGTGTGCAGTAAAATGAGGAGGGGGTGGAGAGAAGAGGGATACAAGGAGGGGAAATGATGGTTGATGTATGACTACATAATCAGGTCATACAATAATAATTCCCTTGTCTGCCAAACATGCGTTGCAGCGCTCATGATTGGCTCTGTGTATAAGGAAGTCAGTTTTTTCTTACCTTGGTTGGTCTGGCTGATTTTAAACATTTGAGTCCCTTGTGCAATTATCCGTAGGGTAACACAGACATATCATGTTTTCCTTCAACAATGATACTGTTAGATGGAAACTCACTTGACATTTGAATGTTCGGCATTACTGATGAAATTACACACCAAGAAAGGTCAGGGACTTTTAGATCTAATTACAAAATACTCATACACACAGCAAAGAAAACTGTTCTCTGCAAAAACATTTGCATATAGATAAAACTTCAATTAACCGGGCTCTTAGGCGGAGACTGCTGTATAACCCACAAATTTCAATCAAAACACAAACTTTAAAGGACAAAGAAGTAAAATAAATCTGCTGCATTTTCTTATAGCTTTTATTTCATCTGCAAATTATTTTCATATACATTTAGTCAGATGATTTCATGGAAAAGGCATACTGTCAATTTTAATTTTTCATTCATCAGTATTATGAGATAACAGGACATATTTTATCGCTAGAGAGAAGATTAGGAATGTATCTTATTTCACTTCTTATATTCCAAATTTTACTCAGTTCTGTAAATTAACTGTATCATTATGATATGGATTGACTAGAATTATATACATGTACTTTGTCAACATGGTCTCCCAATGTGAATGTATCTTTAAAGTAGATATATTTCATGTTATAAATGTTACCCCCAGAACATTCACAGTACCTTTCTAACAACTTTACTGCACATGTTGAAGACACATTTCACATTGATATTCCTTTACACGGAACAAGCTTTATAATTCATCAAGATGTCCGGTTCTTGATGTAACCATGAAAATAGACACACCGACATTGTCTCATAAAGCTGACTTTTGATAAAACAACTTACCATGTAAATGCACTAGTGCCGTATTTTCTTCATCTCTCTCCAAATATACAACATCACCAGGCGGAAAATTAGCCGGCTCTTGATTTGACATCCTTGCGATGTAGATCTAGATCTAGTGGCGCTTTCTTTTTCTGCTTTAAGTTTTATAAAGTTCAGCCAAGTAACTCGTTCCTAGTCTGGAAACAGATGTTATAGATCTAGATCTAGTCTCTAACAGCGTAACAGACCTCTCGCCGTGTCACCTATGTAAACAACACAGGTGGGACACGATAGTGTACTTTTATTTTGTGAGAGGAGCCAATGCGTTAGCTTCGTACTCGGTCAAAAAAGAAAGAGGATGGTACGCTATCGATTCGTGACCGACGCTTGAAACGAGTATTGCCGATTACGCCGGTAACGAAAAAAAAAATGTATGTCACCAACTCGTGAGTCAGTGTGCCAATGTGGGTTTTTGTTTTAAAATTGTGTGTTGTTGTGGTCTTTGATTCGAAATGTGGGAATGTGCGCTGAACAGATGGCTCAGTTAAAAGAACAGCATGGGGAAAGAAAAAAAAAAAAAAAGGGGGGGGGGGGGGGAAGAGGGGTGAGAAGAAGAAAGGAAACGTGGCATATATAACGTATTCAGATTCAGCTATGTTACGTGTAACATTGTGAAATTTTGTTTCTCCTTCACGAAACTGGAATTTGAGCTACGCACTGTATAAATACAACAAACACACGACGGCCCTCCTCCTCCCTCCCCCCCCCCCCCTCAACATCTGGTTAACTCGCAAAGGCAGTCTGTTTAGTTAAAGTTAAACCTATTTATCCCGAGGAGATTCTCGGAAGGGGGGGGGGGGATGACTCTGGCTTTTCCTTTAACCTACGCGATAATGACTGATGATTCTTTAGAAATCCCTAGTAAATCCAATGTCTGACGATGGATCTTTTTTTTTTTTCTTCTGTCCATGCTTATGTAATGTTTTGTTATAACATTATCTGGCTGGCTAAACCAAGTGAGGATAGCCGTGGGGTTTCAGACTCTCGGTGATTCTAGGACTTTGTTCATCCAGTATGTAACGACAGCTTCGGCGGAAAGGCGGAAGAAACCAGCAGTAAGGTTCAACGGCTGAGAAGGCGATGCAGCAGGGCACAGAGAAGTGCTAAGGGCATGTTCGAGTACAAGGGACAACACGGCCATCCAATGCAGCTGAGGTCTCCAGGCGTAACGATCCTTCGTGCCACTGGACTCAGGCTTTTGACGCCGAGAGAGACTGTCTCTGTTTGTTTTTCTTAAGCCTTTCAATCCTAAGAAAGTGAAATTATCTCGGCTTTTTAGAAGTTGCCAGTTTTTGCTGAGAAATTTGGTGGGTAGAAATTTGGAATTCGGAAATTTTGCCTGGACAGAGGCACTCAGCCTACTCTTCCATCGATTTTGAACTGCCAAGGGTTCTTTAACGTGCGTAACGTACACACGGGACCTCCAAAATATATTCGCTCCAATCCGAGAAGGCTAGACGTCGGGCTTCCCTATCCAGAAGAAGTAAGGGGACCGTTGAGTCACTGAAAAAAATGCAGGTCTCTCGATCTTCGTGTCCTTCCATCCCCCGATGAGAGGACCCGCGAGTCGTGCAGAACCCGCAA
>JBCEWB010712402.1:0-17063 GCA_039654565.1 Peronia peronii | reverse complement strand
ATAGCAGGAAAGGCCAGACCGTATAAATCCGGGATACGCACTATAAAGAGAGTTTCACCTGTTGGATATATACGGGCAGCGCACTTGTAGAGTTAAGAGAAAGAATCTGTCTCCAGTCAACTTTACTGATCCTAAATCAGTATAAAATTGCAATTTACATCCCCTCTTCGTTCTTTATTATAAATCCAAAATGTTAATTATCTTCTATCTTACTTAAATGACCAGTTTTTCTTCCTGCTCTGTTTTATGTACTTCACAACTTGTCTGGAGATAAAACCCAATAGCCATCAGGCATCACCCACTGCTCCTTCTTCTCTCCCCTCACAAAGAGCCCAAGAATACTGTCAAGATGTAATCTGTATATCTGACCTTGTCTTTCTCTATCTTGCCCCTGACCAGCCAAGCTCCACTTTTCTGTCTGGAGTCCAGCACCTCCACTACTTCTCCACCCTGGAAAGTCACCTTGGTGTCTGGGTCAGTGTACTCCATTAGCACCAGGTGTGGCTTCAGGAACAGCTCCTGGGAATGGACATTAGGTACCATATAATGTCAACAGCTTTTGCTAGAGACAAGGCTCAATATACTGGCCTTTTAATGAACAAAATTTCTTTTCAAAGCTTGTTATGTATAGTCATTTTTCCAGTCTTCAGACAAATCTGTTATTTTTGGTCCATGAGAACTGCCTCACTTAACGGTGAGATTATCGGGGCTTGAAAAATGACTTGCCAATTCAATGAGCGGTTCTGATATGTGCACCTTTGAGAGAAGGAAGCATTTGCTCACTCATGCACTTCCTCACAGTACAAACTTCACAATGGTTAGCAAAACTGTTCAGACACTGTCTGGAGGTGAGTAATAACTCCATTGTTGCATTTCCTCAAAGATGTACTGTCACTTCTGAAGTTCTAACCCAATGATTTTTTATTTAGCTACATTGTAAGTGGTAAGAGGTGAAATGGAAGTCCCTCCAGTCTTGCTCCTATAGCTCTGTAAAAAACTACGGAATCAAGCAAGTAAGCAAACATTGTAAGACTAGATTGAAACCAGCGACTGATGTAGTGTCCAGAATTTGGTGCATGCTCAAGACGGTAGTAACTAATATTTCAGGATCATTCAAAAAGGAATGTATAACAATAAAGGTTGTTAGTCTTAAATATAAGCCCACAAATGACAAAATCTATGGAAATGACAAAAACCAATGGGGAGAAATGCATTCAGAAAGATTTTTTTACTTTAAGATGTATAGTTTTATAAGATTTTTTCATTTGACATACACCAGATTAATGGTTGCTATATTTTCAGTTTAGTTAAAAAACTATTTTCTGCCATTTCATGTTAGTAGGTTTGACAAAGCCGTCCCCATTATAGAACTAAGAATGTTGTGTCTGTTCCTGGCCGTCAAGTCAATGAATGTTTTTGAATTGTTGGTTACTTTGTCTCTTTGCAGGTTTTTCTACATTGGCCATGAATGTCACAGGTAAACAAGCAAGGAGTAATTTACTGTTTCCACTAGAATCATTTCATTTTTTGTTCCAAAACCAAGGATTCACCTTACCATGGAGATTTTCTTTTTTTTTTTTTTGAATGTTTCACTATAAATGTCTATTGAAGTGTTTTATTCTATTTCCCTCTTTTTTGTTGGTCTCATTCACATCTCTGACCATTTTTCTCTCCCCATCCTTTCCTCCTTCGCTTTTGTTAACTCTCCCCCTCTTTCTTTGTCTCTACAGCCATCCCTTCTCTCATGCCCTAGATTAACATGTACATCAAATTCTCTAATCCAGTCCCCTCATATTCTACGCAACAAATCAAGAAAGCTTTCCTCTTGCAATACTGTCTCTCGGTCGCCATCAAGGTTTAGATAACAACTACACTAGATTTTTCACTTCAAAAATGAACTTTAATCCATTACTATCTGTAAATCATACAAGTAAATTATACATATGATAAAATATTCTCCATATGCAATCACGCAGCAAAGATGGCATACAGAACATGTAAATTTACAGCTGTGTTGCGCTGAACAATAAAGTTACATATATATGACTAAATGTATATTTAAGTACTGTGGTCCAAATTTGCGTATCATATATAAAAATAAAATACATATTTTGAAGCAATAGAAAAAGATCTCTTTCAAAATCTGAAAAGCAAAGTAGCTATCAGACTTTTTTGAACACATCATTGCCTATATTTATTCACAAACGATAAAATGGAGTAACAGTTTGACTTCATGATAAAAATTAGTACTTGAAACAGTTTTGAAAAACATCATAGGTCATGAAAAATCACCACATTGTAAGCTCTAATCATTCCAAATGAATACTGAGCTCAAAGTTGAACTTGAACTTTTAACTTTAGGCCTAAAACTGAAGCAGCCAATGTATGGAATTCAGGATGAAATAACTGAAAGTTGACTGTTGGAGGAATGATGAAACTTTTGGAACGCCTCATTGAAAATTTCATTGAAATTTTTTTTTTTTTCCCCAGAGGTAAAAGCCATTATCAAAACATTTATGAATCCTCTGTTTTTCACAGGTTGTTTTTTGAAAGCTGTTTTTACCACTGAAAAAAAAAATTTAAAATTCTGTAATCTGCTTGTTTATAGCACATCTTTCCTGTCCTTGCAAACTGCAAATAAATATCTCCAAAATTATTACCCTTTTGAGGAAAAACACAACATTTGGAAGAAACAAAATGCTAAAAAAAATCATGCTGAATTGAACACTCATGCAAACATGCTAAAACTGCATTACCATCTGAGATCTTGATCAGGACAAAAATCAAACAGGCTGACAATCAAAATACATGAAGGTGTAGTTCTGACACTCTGACAACACTAAACAATGAAGACACTGGACTGTGCATCTCTAGATTAGTTTGTCAAAGGGGAAAAATGATGTGAACATCAAAAGTAGCACAAATAGTGCACCTTTTTGAACAAACAAGATCACCTCAGAAGAAAAAAAAAAATTAATTTTAAAAAGTTTTAAGGAGTAAAACTGCCAGAAAAGAGATTCATGAATCCAGTCTAATGAAATGTTCTATAGGGAGTTATACTGCGCACCTAATGCCAATCTCACACATTTTGGGGTTCTGTTTTTATTGCAGGTAGGACAAGCTTTAGTAAAGGGCTGCCTTCACAAAAAGCCAATAGAATTAGAATTTATGGTACAACTGATTGTTGAAAACAAGACAAAGCAAAGGAAAAATAACATCAAGACAGGGCTTCATGTAAGTTACATTATTTATGTTTTGAGATTATAATGTAGAAATAAAGTTGCATGAAAGATCTGCCATAAATTAGAATAAATCATCATCAGCTGGACAATTCTGATTACTGCTCTACAGATATGTTTGAAAGATTTATCAGGTCAATAAAATAATCAAACTATGTATTACTATACCCTTAACATTCTTTGATGTGAAACATTCAAATATTTGCCACATTTGTAAAGACCACAAATAGTGACAACAAAAAGAATCCAGTGTACAAAATCCACCAATACCTGCCAAAAATTAGGAAGAAAAATCATGGGTATTATGCACACAAAAAATGTTATAACCTTTTACAATAACAGATTATGGAACAAAATCTGTCAGAATTTAATGTATATTCACATATGCTTGGAGAGTACATTATATCACCTGAAAGAAAAATCATAGAGCTTTGAGAAGCTCGACTAGTTACACATCAAGTTTATTCTCATTATGTATACAGATATCAATATTGCTATCCTCCTCCTTAAATATTATGACAACTATCAGCTGATCACTTTCTCTGCTAATTTCAAGAATGCTCATCTAATCACAGGTTACTCAATTTCTCATTTCACAATCAGAAACACACAGACATCTATATATAGTAAGAATGTATAAGTTGAAAGAAAGCTGCAACAGAAGACGGCCTCATCCACAGATAGTGATCACATATCCACTGAAAGTTATCACAAAGAGTTTATGAATTATTTTAAGACCATTGCTAAGCACATAATAAGCAAACAAAACAAAAAAATCTATAAAATATTTTCTTGTTCACACGATTATTTTAGGGGGACATTTGGATGGACAATCACACTGACGGTCATAATATCACACTGAGAGAGCATGAAATGTTTAAATACTTACAAATTCTAGGTCCAAAGGTATAATTCAGCATATCTGGTCATTTAATCTACAGACCTTTTTTCTCTTTTGCTCTCAGACAGTAAATCAGACTGTTGACAGGAAAGCCCAAAAAGGCAATCCCAAAAACAAAACAAACAAAAAAGTCTTAAAATAAAACAAAAATGTTTTACATAAAAGAGACATGAAAGAATCAATGCCTCAAAATATCCAATAACTGCATTCTTTTATTTGAATGCTTATGGGACCTACAGGAATGCTGGTTAGTGAGGGGCAAATCACTTTAGCAAGTCAATCAGTGAATGTGTCAGACATAGTAGCAATGCTGGAGTCAAGTTCAGGAAAAAAGATAAAAGTTCTGAACAAATTAGGCATGAAAATTCTTTGGCTGAAGTTCAAAACAAGTCAAAATCACAAAATGACTTAATGCAAACAAAACATAGGGGATGCTTGTTAGTGAAGGGACAAATTACTGGAGAAAGTTCCTCCCACCAATGCTGCTCTTCATTAAGTCAAGTCAAACTTCAACACTAAACATGCATGAAACTCAACTCAACTATCAGATCATTGGCTCTCAAAAGAAAAATAATGCCATGCTTAGAATAACTCAAACTTTGTAAGACAGAAATACTCGTTGTAGAAAGAAAGAGAAATCATATGGAAAAGTCCTCTTTAACAATTACCACAATAATGGTCACTGTAGCATAGAATGGAAAGATTCAGTATAAGAATATGCATGTCAAACAGAGAGAAGTCACAGAAACAATTTGAACTCTTTGATCCCCGAGTTCCACACCCTGCACGGTATCCTGATACACAGACATGAAATGTCAGAGCCAAGCAGCTCTCAGGAAACTGAGTAAACTGTGAATCCTAGTTCACGGGTGCCACCATTTGCAATCATCTCAGCACTCACAGTTTTGTAGTAGGGAGTGCATGTCATTAGAGGTGCTAGGCTGTGCCCAAGAAATCCAGCAATAGGGGACTCAGAATGGGAAGTCTGCACAAAATACCCACCAACTTTCGGTTCATCAGATTCAAACACAAATGCTTGAGTCACAGACAATCCGACCTGAGCAAATAAAACAGGAATGCCTATTACAGATAGGGCAACAAATTACTTGTCATTACTTCTGACTTTCTGAACACTAAGGATTACAGGTTATGGTCCTCAGTGTTTGGAAATGAAAACTCCACATTTGAAATAAAAACAAAAAGTCACAACAGTGACCATAAAACAAAAACACCTGGAATCACCAACAATTGCAAATATTGCAAATATAATAACAGGAATGCTTGACAGTGATAGGACAAGATTCACTTGGAAATTAACAGTCTTTAGTTTTCTTACACCAAGCACAGACAATGAAAGTTCCCATTTTGAAAAATGAAAATTCAACTTCAGACATAAATAAAGAAGAAACCGTAACAGAAACTGTAAAACAAAAATGCTTGAAAAATTAGCATTTGTTTGGAACTAGTAAGACAGGAAGGCTTCATACGACGTAAGTTGATTTAAAAAAAACATTTGAAAATTACTTTTTACACCCAGGGCATTTGATTGTAGTCGACCTGTCTTGAAATGAAAATTGAAATATGAAAGGTAAAATAAAAAGGCAATCACAATAGTAAAATAAAATGGACATGCACAAATCACACGCAGTTTGAAACAAAGAGAACTAGGAATGCTTGTTAGTGAACAGACCACACATCACTTGGGCAGGTTATCCATAACTTTCTTCACACCCAGAGCAGCCAATGAGAATGCAGCAGCCATGCCAATTAGCTTCAAGTAGCGAACCGTGCGAGAGTCAGATCTACATACATCAGATGAGGATTCCATTGCCCCTGCCTCTGCAGATCCACCTCCCCTGGCTCCCTCTGGTTCTCCTTCCTCTGCAGTGGAGGTCAACGTCTCTGCTCCTGTACAGGATGCAGATGTGTAAAAAGACAGGCAAAGTAAATAAAATATTGTTCTAATCCCTTCTTAGATAGAACCAATTTATATCTTACGATAACTAAAACAAGTTTTACACGTGTCGGACAATGTGTGCTGAAAAGCCAGACTGCGGACAAGGGATGTCCAACTTTCTTCACCTGAAAAAAGTCTCTGTTCTGGTCAGACAAGCACATACAGCAACCAATCTAAAGCAATGATCAGTCAACCTACTACTCTAGTTGAACACTATGGGGAAAATCTAGCAGTGGCAACAGAACAAGTTTACACATTGTTTTTAATATTCCTTTGAAATGGGGAATCTCACCTAAAATGTAAAGAGTTAATTTATCTTATTAACTATCATATTTGCATTCCCAACAGACAACACCTTAGGCAGAGTCAACACCTTAGGCAGAGTCACTATACAATACATGAACTAACCATCGATAGAAACCTGCACTCGGGCTGTGACAGTTCCCTGAGCATTGGAGGCTGTGACCACATATTCTCCTGCGTCATCTCCCTCACAGTCATGTATCTCAAGGTTGTACACACCCTGAGCTTCGTATACTCGGACACGACGGTTGGACCTCACCTGCTTGCCATCCTTCTCCCATGTCACCTTTGGGGTTGGATCACCTGAATGACAGAGGTGGAGAACACAACTTGTAGAGAGACTGAACCAAATACAAGGAGAATTCATGAGATGACAGTTTTTAATCTGAGCATAAATCAATAGAAATTCCAACCAAACCCAAATTCTTGGTTCTAACCCCACCCATAACAGTCCTAAATTTTCATTCAGTAGAGCAGATCTGCCAGCCTACAAAATTCTTCTTTATACAAGACCAAAGGAAATCAAATTAATGTCTATCTAACTTTATTCCAAAATGGATAGATGGACAGATACCCAGATGGATAGACAGATAGACAGACAAATGAACAGACATACAGACAGGTAAGCATAGAGATATAAAGATTGATAGATAAGTAGCTACACAGAATAATTTAGATAAGAAAGATCCCGATAACTGAGAATATAATCATGTTCCCAATTTCCAAAACCCTTATAGTTTGCCATTCCAGTGTTACCTTTCACAGAGCAGGTCAGATGGATGGTCTCGAACTCTGCAACACTGACATCCTGAGGCTGGACAGAGAACACAGGGGATCCTACTGTCGCTACCATGCTGGGGAGGACAGATGCAGGTTTCCATTAACAGACAGAATGCTTAAGAATGTCTCTATTACATCAAATTATAAGGAACAATTTGCTATCCTCAATCATAAATCCCTAAATTTGTAAGAACTGGTTTGCTATTAACAATCATGGATCCTTAAACCCCCGACTCTTATCAAGAGTTACAACTCTGAAGATAATCCATAACCGCCTATTCTTCAAAACAATTCCATTTATAATTTTCATCTCCAATGCAACTGCCATTTCTGAACCGAAGTCCCAAGTTTAATTTAATTCTAGCACATTTCAGCAAATGTCTGTTTTCTATCCTTTGTTTTGTACTCTTTTGTATACTAAGATACTGGTCACTGCATTTTTCCAAATGGAAACAAGAGGTCTTCATTTCATAAATATAGCTACACAACTTAATGTGTTCAATCTGTCCCAGAAGGATGAGAAACTTGGTCCTTACTTCAGTTCCTCTATCCCTGGTGCCAAGTTGGTGCCATCAGCACTGACAATGTTGACGGGGATGTCACGGAAAACCTCTCCATCTTCATTGATGGCCGTCAGCCTGTAGATGCCACTGTCAGAGCCGCATACATCTGTGATTTCAAGGCTATAGATGTCACTTTCAGTCGTGAAGGTCACTCTCTCCCCTTCCCTCAGTCTGGTGCCGTCTCTGGACCAGCTGACTTCAGGTCTTGGCTCAGCTGATGACATGGAAAAGAAAACTTATAAGTACAATGCTGACACTATAGAGCTAGCAATGAACGCTTTGTTTGCATGGCATTTCATGGCTCCTTCACAACAGAAAGCCAATTTGCTTATTTTTGAGCATTTCCAAGAGAGTGAGTCTTCTGAAATTAGCAATGCAAAGAGGACATTATTGTCGGTATCACAAGCACCCGCGTAAGTCTGACATTTGGGAAGTTCATGGGTTTTTTTTTCTCCCTCCAAGGTGAGCTAAAAATATATACTGGGACACCATCCTGAGTCAAACTGACCAATAGAGAGGCAGGACAAAATCTGCAAAACCTCCTGTTTCTAATTTGACATCAGTTTCTAGTGTCTGGTGAAAAAAGTAATCAAACTGAGTTGAGTGGGCTGCTTGTGACACCGACAATATGACAGCAATGCCCTCTACTATGAGCCAAAGCTGCTGTTGTTTGTCTCAGCACTTTCAATATATAAGGAACAATACCACATGACATTGATCAAATGCATTACAAAGGGTAAACAGATAGTTCACTACTCAATCTTGGCCATTTAGATCCAATTCAACTTTGAGCTGGCACAAATTAATGCCAACCATTCACCTTCTCCTTGCCCTTCCCATCGAAGAAAAAAGATCCCTATAAAAATAAGATATAATGACATTGACCACAGAGACTGAAGTAGGCGAAGACTGAATGACCCCCAGAAACTTGGTCAATGCATAGCATGGAACCATTTGTACATTGAACACTATCATCATATGACTGATGGGATATGAGCAGACTGAACACTGACTGACCTTTCAACTGTGTGCAAAGCCTCAAAGTCTCTCCCTCAATAACTTGTACCCTCTCCAAATTCTGAATAATTCTCAGCTGAGTATGGTACTGGTCGTCATACTCTTTGGTCAGAATGTGTGTGCTTTCAGCAGCCGACACTCCTTCCACTGTCTCCTCCAACTCTGTTTTCTCATTCTCTCTATCCTCTCCAATTTTATCCACCCAGCTAGATTGCTGTTCTTCCATCTCTCCTATCTCCATTGTCTCTTCCACTGGGATGCCATCTCTCTCTCCCATTTCTCTTTCATCTCCTAATCTGCCTTTATCATCTTTCTCATCTTTCCTCTCCCTTCTGCGACTTTCTAGCTGGTCTTTGCGACTGTCTAGCTGGTCCTCATCTTCATCATTTCCTCTTCTGCGTCTTCTTTTGCTCACTTCATCATCATCAACTTTGTCTTCTTCTGCTTTGCCCTTTATTTTATCTCTTCTGCTGTCTTTGTCATCTTCTTCTCCTCGTCTGCGTTTCTTCTGATCTTCCTCAATTTTATCATCAACAGGCGCCTTTCTTAACTTGTCCTCTTCCATATCTTCTTCTCCTTGTCTGTGTCTTTTATCTTTCTCATCTTCATCAACTCTATCGTCAGCCTGCGTCTTTCTTGCTCTATCCTCTTCCACATCGTCTTCTCCTTGTCTGAGTCTCATCTTATCTCTTTCATCTTCATCGACTTGACCATCAGCTTGTCCCTTTCGAGCCTTCTCTTCTTCAACATCGTCTTCTCCTTGTCTACGTCTTCTTTGACCTTTCTCAGCCTCATCAACTTTATCTTCATCCCTTCTCTTTCTTGTCTTTTCTTCTTCATCTTCCTCTTCTTCTCTTTCTCTTCTCTTATCATCAGCAGCTTTCTCCTCCTCCTGCATTTTCTTTCCTCTTTCCTCTTCCTGTCTGCGTCTTCTTTTCTCTCTCTCTTCCTCAACAGCTTCACCTTCTTCTCTTTTGCCCCTTGTTTTACTTTTGTCATCCACATCATCATCAACTTTATCTTCTTCTTTTGACTTCCTCCTCTGGTCAGTGTCTGTTTCTTCATCAGATTTTCGTTTCTTTCTTCTCAGTCTGTCTTCCTCCTCCTGTCTTCTTTCTTCCTCTTCTCTTCTTCTTTCTTCCTCTTCTTGTTTTTGTTTTTCTTTCTTCTTTCTTTCCTCTTCCTGTCTTTGTTCTTCCTCTTCTCTTGTTCTTTCTTCCTCTTCTTGTTTTTGTTTTTCTTTCTTCTTTCTTTCCTCTTCCTGTCTTTTTTCTTCCTCTTCTCTTGTTCTTTCTTCCTCTTCTTGTTTTTCTTTCTTCTTTCTTTCTTCCTCCTGCCTTCTTTCTTCTTCTTCTCTTCTTCTCTCTTCCTCTTCTTGTTGTCGTTTTTCTTTTTTCTTTCTCTCTTCCTCTTCCATTCTCTCTTTCTCTTTTTGTTGCTCCTCATCATCTTTCCTTCTTTGTTCCTCTTCTTTTTGTCTTTTTTCCTCTTTCCTCCTCTCTTCCTCTTCTATTCTTTTTTCCTCTTCTTTCCTGTCTTCTTCTTCTTTCCTTCTACGTTCCTCTTTCCTCCTTTCTTCCTCTTCTGCTCTTTTCTGCTCCTCTATCTTTTCTTCCTCTTTTTTCTTTTTCTTTTCCTCTTTCCTTTTCTTTTCCTCCTCTATTTTTTTCTCCTCCTCCTTCTTCTCTTCCTCTTCTCTCTTTCTCCTCTCCTCTTTCTTTCTCTCTTCTTCTTCTGTTCTCTTCTGTTCTTGTTCTTGCCTTCTCTTTTCCTCCTCTTCTTTCTTCCTCCTTTCTTCCTCTTTCTGTCTCTCCTCTTTTTCTCTCCGCTCTTCTTCTTCTCTCTTTCTCTTTTCCTCTTTCTTTCTCTTTTCTTCTTCTATTCTCTTCTCTTCTTCCTCTTTCCTTTTCCTTTCCTTTTCTTCTTTCTTTTTCCTCTCTTCCTCTTTTTGTCTCTCCTCTTCTTCCCTTCTCTTCTGTTCTTCCTCTTCCTTTTTTCTCTTTTCCTCTTCTTTTTTCTTCTTCCTCTCTTCCTGTTTCCTTTTCAGTTCTTCTTCTATTCTTCTCTCTTCCTCTTCTATCTGTTTCTTTTCCTCTTCTTCTTGCTTCTTTCTCTCCTCTTTCTTCCTTCTCTGTTCCTCTTCTATCCTTCTGTCTTCTTCTTCTCTCCTTCTCTTCTCCTCTTCCTTCTTCTTCTGCCTTTCTTCCTCTTTCTTTCGTTGTTCTTCTTCTATTCTCCTCTCTTCCTCCTCTCGTTTTCTCTTTTCTTCTTCCTTTTTCTTCTTTCTTTCTTCCTCTTTCTTTTTCTTTTCTTCTGCAATTCTCCTCTCTTCCTCTTCCCTTCTCTTCCTCTCTTGCATCTCTTCCTCTTCTCGCTGTCTCTCTTTCTTCTCTCTCTCCTCTGCCTTCCTCCGTCGTTCCTCTCTTCTTCTTTCATCTTCTTCTTCTTCCTTCCTTCTCTTTTCCTCTGCCTTCTCTCTGTCACGTTTTGCTTTCATCTTGCTCTCTTCGTCATCATCAGCTATGTCCTTCTTTCTATCCCAATCTCGTTGACTCAGTTCCTCTTCCCTTTCGTCTCTTTCCTTTGATTCTTGCTTAGCAAGTCTCTGTGCCTCCATTTTGAGTTTGACCTCGACTTCCAGGCCGACCACAGAACCAACTGAACTTCCAGTCTCACTCTCTGTCACACTTCCTTCTTCCTCGTCCGCCCGACCTCCGAGCTTCCTGGAATCTTTCTCATCCAGTTTGCCATCCTTACCAGCCTTGGCTGTTCGATCACCTTGACTGTCCTTCAGCCCATCTGATTTGTCCACCTGTGAGCGGTCACTCCTTGAGGCATCGAGAGATGAGGATGAGTCTGGGTACCCACTGTCATCCTCCTGGGCAGAGATTTTACGTCCGACTCCGCTGACATCTTTGGATGATTTTTTCTCAGTGGCTGTTGACACTTCGGTCTCAGCCTTCAGAGCTTGAGCTGATGTCTGGCGCTGAGAGCTGACCTCCCCGTCCACTTCAGCTTGACCATTGACTGTCCTTGAAGATGAGGAGGACATGCTGGACTCTGCCGTCATAATTCCATCTTTGTCTGCAGTGACGCTCCGAGATGCTGAAATGCTAGCTTCCTCAACGCTGACCTCAGTCTTACCTCCCTTGCTGGCTTGACTGACCGCAGTGACCAAAGCAGTCTCAGACATAGAAGCAATGGCAGATGAATCAGTTGAAGCTTCCATTCTCTCTGACTTTGACCTTGACTCTGTCTTGGAGGTCATTGATGAGGAAGTTTCCGAGGTCACCATCATGGATTCCTGTTTGGACGAAACAATCTCGGAGCTAGAAGACATGGTTACCATTGACTTTGATGACGATGTCTGCGATTGCGATAACTTGGACATATCCAGTTTCAAGAGTTCACCATCTTCTCCATAATCTTCAGAGAACAAGCGTTTGGTTTGCCGCATTAATAAAGACCCGGACTCCTCCAAATCAAAGTCCTGGATAGATTCCTGCATTGAGGCAGTCTCCGATCTCTCGCTGATGGTCTTCAGCCTGATGGAGTCAGCGTCATCCCCTGATTCCTCAGAAGAATGATAGGACTTTTCCCTCAGGTCCTTGCCTATCTTGCTGGACTCACGATCACTGCTGACTTTTTCCACCTTTGAGTCGGACGTGATGGTGGATGAGATAGCACGGGTGGTTGCTCCGTTCTCAATCACCGATTCAAACGACTTGCGTACAATTTCCTCTTCCTCATCGGAGAGGCGTCTTTTCTTGGAAGGGTCCCCATTCATATCTTCAATTGGTGTCTCAAAATGAGGCTCTGTTGGTGCAAAAACATGTATGTTACAGATGAAATAAGAATGAAAAAAGTGCAACAGGGAGAAACATTTTAACATTTTCTAAAATCACCAAGTTTATTTTCATTTGATTTTTCCCTGCACTGTCTTTTCAAGGAGAAACATCTGAACATAGTGGATGGAAGACAGAATCATTTGAAGTAAAATTTGAAAACATCTTGATGCCAACTACATGTTGAAACCTCACTAATACTATGGCAATGAACTTATATCTGAGGTATACAAAAACTGACCATCATCAATCAGAATAGTCAGAATATCACTTGGTGATAATTCAAAATGTGACCTTTGTTGGGAGCTTTCAGGCAGTAAACAAGATGCCATATTTTCAGCCAGCTAAGTTACTTTCCCTTGCCAGATGGAAGAGGGATAAAACAAATTTTAAAAAAAACAACTTTGCTCCTGTTATCTGAAACATGGGAAGCAAAAAAATAATGTGAAAACATTATGATGATGAGAGAAATTTTTAAGAATTTCCTCTTGACCATGGTCCAGATAACAAGAACGAAATTTACTGGTTTTGGTTTTTTTTCATTCTATACGGGTGATTCACAAGTTTACTGGATAGTGTCAGAGTTCCCTTATTTTCAGACCAACTTTGTATGTACATAACACCATATACAGAGCAGACATACAGGTGTGGTTACAAATGCCTTTCACTCGGACACACTGCCATCAGTCATGTCTATCAACCATCAACTGATTCAATCATGAAAACCATTGCTGAAGCCAGGGCGTTACAGTTTACTTATGATCTATGACCTGTACCACAGAACACCTGAGCAATGATCAGCTATTCCACAATGACACCACAACCCATACAACGTTAGTACCGCCCCGGCAAATTCTGTATTTCGTTACCGTTTCTTCAAGCAACTTCCCAATTTTCATATGTGTTTGTAATTTCCAACTGCAACACATCCATTGGAATCGGGAGATGTAGACTGTTCAATAAATGCTGCTATGGCACTTGTGTAAACATAATGCCAATAGTCCAAAACTTGATTCAGTCATCTCAATGCAGGACAACAACTCCATAGTCCAACTGATTTTTTTTTCTTAACCACCCAGATGACAGGTATATTGCATATAGTTCTTGAATGTTTATTTTTATGCTTTTTTTTTTATATGTGTATTTTCTTGAAATGTAGGCCAATGATAAGAAAAACAGATAGCCCTATAAAACTCTTCAACTTTTCAACAAGACCAGAGCTCAGGCGACCACATGGGCAAAGATCAAACATAATAAAGACAGCTGTGATACAAGAAGTGACTGAAAAGCCATTCCTACAAGAACATGGGTAGTACAGATGACAGACTGCATCAATTATCTGCAGACTGGACAAGAGCCAAAGTAGCAATAGTTTGACTGAAACAACAAAGAAAGGAATGGAGCACAGAGCATAAAGTTCTACATACAAAATCAAGTGGTACAGAGTCAACAACGAGCCCTCAGATGAAGGACTCAGGCTTTGGATGCTCAGAGCGACCAACAAACACGTGGTTAGACAGAAGAGCAGAAACACCAGGCAAAAGACAAGTCATTTCTGTCATCCAAAGCCATACATCTGGCCCAAAAGAGACAACTTATCCCCTTCAACATTCAATGACATATCAGTTTCGGTCTTGGTCCGTTCCTCTGTGCAGAAGGACGAATGAACCCTTAAGTGGATGAGTGTTTGTCTCTGTGTAGATACAGGGCTTATGTTCCATGTTTTGTACTTTTCTGTATCAGTAACATTGCTCACCACATTGTTTGTTCTACACCATCCGACTCCACTCTTCTCTGATCTGAAATGTGCGATGGTATGTTTAAAAAAAGTTATGCTGGTTCATTTCTTGATATTGTCTGCCCATTTCTTCCTTTATCTGTCTCCATTTCTTTCCCCTTCCATTGTTCCAGAAGATTGTCTTAGGCATTGTGAGTAGATCAATCTTAACATACCCTATATATGACACTGTTTCACAGGTCTTCAAATTCTCCTTTTTTTGAAAAAAAAATTGTTTCTTTTAATTTTAAATTTCGCCTGCTCATTTGTGACATGGTCCATAGCATCCCAGCTCTGTGGACTGGATTTTCCTTTGCAGTTCAGCTATCAAAGTCTATGAATCACATTCGCAGAGGAAAATAGCGAGGAAAGGGGAGGGGAGGATTGGGGGGGGGGGGGGGATAAGCCAGATATTGTGGTTAATAGGACGAAAAAAAAAAAGCAAACCAACCACACAGGGGTCGATCACCTACCGGTGCCATTGGCTCTCATCTCCTTCCTGGCTTTTTTCTCCTTGTCGGAGAAAACGACCGTCTCCTCAATCTCCATGGAGTGGATGGAGGTGCTGGACTCTTCCGGGTGCTCTTTGTGGGCTGGGGACACAGTGGATGACCAGAGGTCAGACATAACCAAAAAAATACTGTCTGGTGGAAAAATGCCTGTATGTCTGTGAGTGAGCGTTTGAAAAGTTAACCACAGGCAGGAAGTTGAAATGCGCACAGAGAAGGTAAGGTAAGAGAGAGTGTAGATTTGTGTGCGACTGTGTGTATGCGTGTCTAGGTGTGTACAAATTGGAGCAGCGAACTAAGACAAAAGTCCTGCAGATTATGGAACACAGCCTATGCTGTCTGTTAAAGAGACGCTGTGTGTATCTAGACCTTTCTCCTGACGACTAAGGGAAGGAAAGTGGTAAGTCATATCAAAAGAACAATTAATCCAACAGCCAAAGGTCGACTTTGATCTCTGTCGATGTCTAGATCTCTACAGGCAAATCTACCTGTCTCTCTTCTTACTTCCCTTGTTTACCGACTCCATCTTTTCTACCTGTTTGTCTATCGATCTGTCTAGCTGTCCGTAGTTTTTCCCCCTCCCATACCCTGCCCCTAATATAGAGAAGGCACTTACCTCTGACAAAGAGATAGGCCGAAGTTGAGGCCAGACCTTCCGAGTTCTCTGCCCGGCATCTGTCAGACATAGACAAGGCAATACAGCTTTCGGAAAAAAATGCATTCGATTGTATATAAAAAACTGAGATGTTATCAAGTGTTGCGGGGGGAAAAATCGCATTTCTGTGTGTGGGCATAAGTGTGTAGATGTGTGAGATGGAGGGGCCTGCAGGAAGTGTGTTTGGCGGGAAGGGGGGGGGGGAGTGAGAGGAGAACCTGGTAATGTCCAAAGAAATAGTGAGATATGCATGTAGACTGACTGACTGACTGACAGACAGACAGACTGACTGAGTGACTGACTGACTGAGTGACTGGCTGACAGACAGACAGATATAGACAGGCAAAACAGACAGACAAAGACTGACAGACAGACCGATAGATTAGATGGACAGATGGGTGGATGGAGGGATGGACGAACAGATGGACGGATAGAGAAGTAGACAGACAGACAGATACATGGAATGACAGATAGATATCTATACTACAAATCTGCAACAAAACCCATAAAAGGATTATGGACTCGAAAACAACGGAATGTATCCATATGGAATTCGGTACACAACATTGCTGCAGAAAGATCTGTGTTTCTACTTACATTTTTTAAAAAATGAAAAAAAAACCAAAATAAAAAACGTTTACTATGTTTGACATCATCCTAAAAGGGCGACAATAATTGAATACTAAACTTGCTCGAGTATTTGATCCGAATTGTCTGTTCACTCAATAGACTGACGCGTTCAAAACACCAAACACGTTTTCTAGTGTAACATGCAGTGAATCATCCAAAGTATCAACATTGAGGCGCCCACGTTTGTCTTACACTTGAGGTCACTGGGCAGTATCGGTTTGACTTGATTCAAAAAATCTCCCACGGAGACCGTGAGTTCTCTTCTAGTATAGATAGATAACAACTAACGACTATCCGTCAGGCTGAAACAATCAAAATGCAATTTCGTTGAGGAGGAAAGATGAGAAGTGACATGAGTTCTCGGTGCATGTTTTATGAGAGTGAATATCGGTTAAAAAAGAAAACAGGAAAAAGGAGGGAGGGGGGAGGAGGAAGAGAAGGAAGAAATGTATGTATCTATTAAATTCATAAGTGTGAACAGACCAGAGCTGGCGGTGTATTGGGGCTGGAGTGGGAATGGTGGCTCACCACTCATATATTATGCTGCACGCCTAGGGCAATGGCCCTGCCAGCTTGCGGTCCACCTACACACCTGGGGCAATGGCCCTGCCAGCTTGCGGTCCACCTACACACCTGGGGCAATGGCCCTGCCAGCTTGCGGTCCACTTACACACCTGGGGCAATGGCCCTGCCAGCTTGCGGTCCACTTACACACCTAGGGCAATGGCCCTGCGCAGACCACGACACGGTGGACCACGGTCTGCGCAGCGCCATTGTTTGTTTTTCTTAAGCCTTTCAATCCAAAGAAAATAGGATTATCTCGGCTTTTAGAAGCTGTCAATTTTTGCTGAGAAATTTTGTGGGTAGAAATTTGGAATTTGGAAATT